>JAOTBA010000002.1:9668041-9689816 GCA_025629845.1 Erythroxylum squamatum
TTGAGATTTGGTAAGAAGGGCAAGCTTAGTCCGAGATATATAGGCCCTTATGAGATCATTGAGAAGATTGGGCCTTTGGCCTATAAGTTAGCTTTGCCACCAGAATTGTCTAAGATTCACAATGTCTTCCATGTATCGATGTTGAGAAAGTATCGATCTGATCCGTCAAATATAGTTCAACCTTCAGAGGTTCAATTAAGGGAGGATTTAACTGATGAGGAGCAACCAGTGAAAATGTTGAACACCAAGGAGAAAGTCCTCAGGAACAAGACAGTTCAGTTAGTCAAAGTCCTGTGGAGAAATCATTCGATGGAAGAGGCCACATGGGAGCCGTTGGAAGCCATGAGAGAAAAGTATTCGCATCTCTTTAATAACTCAGGTAAGAATTTCGAGGACGAAATTCTTTTAAGAGGGGGAGAATTGTTGGCCCATGAAATTTTTCTTGATGAATAAGCATGATTTAAATTAATTTTTAAGGTCATGTTAGATTAATTATTTTAGAGTGATTAGCATGTCAATGTTAGTAGGATTTAAATCATGCTTCTATAAATGTAGTAAGAATATATAAGGGCATTTATGGCATAACACTTAATCCTTTAAGACATAAGGCATAAATAGAAGGGCATAAAGGTCATTTTACAATCTTTAAGAGTGTAAGTTAGAAGAAGAAGTAATTTTTGTCTTCTTTGAGAAGAGAGTGTCGTGGAAGAGAGGAAGAAGAAGAAGAAAAGAAAGAAGGAAGCTAGGGTTTTTGGAGATCTTAACGAATTTGAAGAATCTTGGAGCCTAACAAGTAAGTATGAGCTTTAACCCTTCTTGATTGTTGGATAAACCTTATTTAGTGATAGTTAGAAGTGGAAAGCAATGTTGATTATGGGTAAGAAGTTGTTGATGAATGGTTTGAGTAATGCTTTAATCTTTTAGGGTTAAGGATCAAAGATAGATTATGATGTGTTTGTGAATGATTTTGGGTTGGAATGAGCTTAGAGACGAAATAGGAATGATGGTTTAGCGTTAAGATGGGTTATATTTGAAAGATGGGAAGTATATAGATGAAGAATGTCGAAAAATGTCTTCGGTGTGGGTTTTTGGAAAAGCAACTTCACCGCAGTGAACTTCTGGTTCTGCCGCGGCGAACTCCTTTTTCCTACACTGACATATTTCGATATTTTGGGCATATCTTTTGTTGTAGATTTCCAAATTGAGTGATTTTTGCTTTGGTGTAAATAGAGACATAGGGCTACAGGTTTTATGAAGGAATCAAGTTCCAATTAAGTCTCTAAGGATCTAAATGTTTGAAGGGAATTTGAATATATAATGTGGTGTTGGTATAGGAACAAACCAAAAATAATTGGGGCATAACTTTTAGAGTACTGAACCAAATTGAATGATTTTGGTGTCATTGAAAACTTAAGATAATGGGGAACAATTTTTTAGAAGGAAGTGTTATCGAATTTCTTCATTTACCTAATCATAAATTGACCCGAAAGTCTAGATTTAGAAAGGGTTATAGTTCAATTTTAGCACTTTTGATTATTGAAGCCTTAAGAATTTCCTTTGAATGTTGTTTGAATGAGAGCTTGGTTTGTTATAGAAAACCAAGCAGAACCGATCCAAGAGCAAGAGGAAAGACAACGTTGAATTTGGATTATCAAAAAAAATTAGTTGGGTGATGTATTTATAGTTATTGTGTGATTAGGCAAATTCTTGCCTATGTGTGAATATGTGTTCTATGTTATGCATTGAAAGATGCATGACATTTTGATTTGAAAATGATTGGTTGAAAATTTATAGTGATTCTGATTTTGCTATTTCATGAAAGAAGCATGATATTTGATATAAGTAAATTATGATTTTGATCATGTTATGCCTTGATATCTGTCTTGGCATTCTGTATAAATGAAAAGAAAGAGGAAAAAGCATGAAAGCATATCATTTTGATAAAATGATTCTGAGCATGATTATGTGTTTTTGTTTGGGCGAGAGTGGAACCATTCTGTTCGTCACGTGCACGTTGACAAGAGCCTTCTCCCAGCTGCCCGCTTGTGGCTTATGAGCTCCGAATGGACTCATTCTGTTCATGAGGTTAACTTCGGTTTCCTCATTCTGTTTCATGGAACCCTCGAGCCGCTTGTTTTGTGCATTGCATCTTTGATTTGTTAATTATGAAGCATATTAAGTGTTATATGACATGAGTTGTTCATTATGTGCTTGAATATTGTATGAGTGCTAGAATTTCTAGACATATATCTATGCGTATGCTTGAATTTGTACTAGTTACCGATGGCTGTAAATATGTTAGCCACTGAGCTGTGTAGCTCATCCCATTATTTCCCTCCTCAGGTGCAACACAAGACGACGGTTAATCCTTGCAAGGCATCGAGCGCTCCTCAATAGTTAGAGACTTTTGTATTAAGTTAGTACTATTTTGGATAGTTCATCGAGCATCTCAGTATTGAGCATCCTGATGTATTTTGTTTTCAGCATGGATTGTATGACAATATGTTAACAAAGTTGTTGAATATTTTGATATTGTAATGGCATTTTGGATAACCGTGCTTAGTTTGATAGATATGATACAAATGAATGTATGTTTGAGTGAGATAAGTATGCTTTCGCAAATGATCTTATTCATCTGTTCCGACGGGTCACCCCGGGTTCAACCTTGGGGGTCGGGACTCGGGCCCAACGGTCTTCGTTTTCGACTTCGTTTTGGATAGTTGGGCTCCAGGAACGGGGTCCAGCACTGTTCGACTGGGCTCCGAAAATGGAGTCCAGCAGTATGGGTATCCATCAGTTCGAGTTATTACTAGATCCATATTCAAATTCATATCCACATCTACATCCATTTTTCAACATCCATTTAAAATCCAATTTTTTAGCCTCCATGTCTATTTTTTCAGGTCGGGTGGTGCAGATATTAATTAGGTTGAAAACCCATTGTCATCCTTAATAACAACTTTTGAATAAGAGACTTTGACCTTGTTTGACAAACAACGAATTTCATTAGTTGTTAGCTGATTCTATCAGCGGTTAGCTGATAGCTGATTCTATTAACTGATTTGACCAGCGGATAACATCAGCTGTTTATTAAAGATGTTTGGTAAAATTAACTATTTAGTATTAGTTGTTGATGTGTAAAATGACTTATGATGACATAATTTTAAAAAAAATTATAAGGGTACGAATATTATATTTATTGGTATTTTGTTGAATATTCTTATAAGAATTTAGATTTAGATATTTAATATTACAAAAATTCAGTTTATAACTTTAATAAAAACATAATAATAATAACAACAACAACAACAATAATAATACAACGTTAAATTATCTATTAATATGAATGATGCAGCGAGCTACATCATATTAGTATTTTTCATATAATATGTATGAATTTTATCATCTAATAAATTAAAAAATCTACAATTATAGTATGACACAAATACGATATATAGTAGTTATATACTAAAACTATTAATTTGATGTGACTCTTTATGTTCCAAAAATTAATATTATGATATTTTTAAATATAAACTAATATTATAAAGTTAAATAAATGTTAAAAAGTTTAATTAACCCCTTTATTATATTCTTTCAAACTTTACGACATAATTGTACGATAAAAAAGCCAACTTTAAAAACACATAGAGCAAAAGTAGAAAGTAAAGAAGAGGGTAATATTATCATTAGGTAAATAGTATTAATAACTTTTTAAAATAGTCAAAAAAAATAAACTTTTAATCAATAAGCTAAAAATTACATAAGTTTTGTTTTGTTAGAATGAGCGTAGCAACGCCCCTCAAATTCTCTGTAGCCTTTACCCTGTACTAACCCTGTGCCAAGCTATCTCGACCCTTTATTTATGTGAGTCCCATAAAAATAGAGGATTGAGATAGCTTGGCACAAAATTGATATAGGTTAAGGAGTACAGAGGATAACGTCTCGTGGCAACGTACTTCTTTTGGACGAGTCATGTGTAGATCGGACGATTGGAATTAAAGTTTGATAGAGAAATAATCCTAATTCGTTAACGTAAAAGAGGTTCATCATTGTGGCTAAAAATCATTAATGATTTGAAGGAGGATGGTGTTGGTGTTGGTGCTGGTGCTGGTGCTGGTGCTGGTGCTGGTGCTGGTGGCCCAATTATTCTCTTTTTGGACGATAGGGGAATTTTCTAGACCCCCAATCGATCACTTTTGGGAAATGGCTGAAAAGCAAAAGTGATCCAAACGCATCCTCGTCTGACCTATCCAACGTAAAACTTTCAAATGTCCTTTCTCCTCTAGCCTCCATCTAATCTTTGGTTATGTTAAACCAATCAATCAAAATCCGAACTACTTTGGTTAGTGTTACGGTAAAATTTTTAATTTATGATTTAATTTTTAACTTTTTTGTTAATTTATTTTAATAATTTTTATTATCAAAATCTACCGATTAATTAACTACTAGAACTTGACAGAGCATGAGGTAACTAAGCCCGAGCCCGAACTAACTCAGCCCACCTTGAGCCCAACTTGGCCCACCTTGAACTTTAAAAAAAATAAAAAAATAAAATGACGTCATTTTGTTAGTAAGGGTCAAGCCTTAGGTCGAGTTAGATCAGGCCTAGGCCGACCTCCTATTATTAAGGCTTGAGTCAGATCGAGCTTGAGCCTGAGTCCGACTTGTCGTAGCTTAAACTTTTTTTAAATTCAAAATTCAAAACAACGCCGTTTTGCTTATAAGGGTCTGGCCTCAGGTCGGGTCCCAACTGACCCCTTGTTGTTGGGACCCAGACCTGAGGCAGACCTTGCATGAGACAACCTACCTCAAGCTCGAGTTCGAGCAAGCATGAGGCAACCTAGCCTGAACTCGAGTCCTAATTGGCCGAGTCCAAACTTATTAAAAATGCAAAACAATATCGTTTTGGTTATAAGGGTCGAGCCTTAGGCCGAACTAGGCCTAGGCAATCCGAGTTTGAGCTTAGCTCAAGTCCAGTTGAAGGTCCGACTCGAGGCTTGGTCAATCGGAGCCTGACTTGTTGACTTCGGGCCATGTCTGATCCCAATTCTCATCCTTAATCTTTATAAACCAAAATAAGCAAATTAAATTTTATTTAACAGATTTTCTATTTAATTAAAATCCAAATTCTTTAATACAAATGATTGTCTTCTTTAACTATATTTAAAATTTTCAACTTTATTCAATCTTCTATGCAAACGACGTCAATGGAATAAAATGATGTCGTTTTAGTCAATTAATATTGTTTTTAATTTTAAAAATTAAAATATATATTTAATCATACATGTTCTAACGTTAATCAAGTTTAAGTAGAGTCTCATATTCGATTAGTCTTCAAATTAGGCCTAAACTTGAACACAGATTTACGGGTCAAACTCGAACCTAGATGAGCCCGAGCCCGAGCCCGAGCCCGAGCCCGTGCTAAGATGCCAAGCCTAAGTGTTTCTTGAATTATCTTTGTGATGCTAGTAAACTTTTAAAAGATAGAATTTCACATCTCTTATGGTAACAAACTTTTAAAAGATAGATTTCCACGTTTGCCAACCCTCTCACTTTCACGAGTGAAATTGTGCATATGTTTATACTATACATAAGTTCTAAGCCTAACTTACCTTTGAAAATCATTTCTTTCTTAATGGATAAACATTAACTTAGATGTGACATTTCATGGATAAAGAATATGTGAAGCAAAAGTTTGAATTTTAGGAATGACATAAAAATTTAAAATTAAACCAAAGATTGAAATAATATTTAAATTATAGTTATAAAATTTTAATTTATTATTTATAAACATAATATATAATTAATAAAAAGATTATAATTTGCCTAGTATGAAAATTTTAATTAATCATATTCAAAGTTAGACTCGATGAGAGTGAGTCTTTGATTAATTGGTAAATTTGCTCATTTGTGACCATAAGATTGTAGGTTCAAGTTATGAAAATAACTTCTTTGTAAAAATATAAAAAAAACTACGTACATTAATAAGCCTCTCTCGACTCTGCAAGACGAGGAATATTATGCACTGGATTACATTGAGTCGACTCAGACTAAGGAGTTAGAATTAAGACTTGATTTTGATTTGATATTATTGTATTTTTAATTTTATAAAAATTTAAAGTCAAAATAATATTATTAAAAATTTCTTAATATTATTATATTTAAACTTAAAATTTAACTTGTAACTTAAATAATTCAATTGAAAGTCTGAAAAATGAGGATTGGACACTTCATGAACATAGGAAAAGCAACATTTCCATTTGCATGTCCACTGTCTACCATAGAGACGAGAACCACTTGCTAGCTGAAGTTGAAAGATAAGGAAAGGCTGAGTAAAAATGAGTACAAATTACAAAAGCAAACAAAAGCAAAAAGATCATCATCACACATGTCTGACAACCAGGGACTGGATCTGACGGCACCATCCCAAAAGCAACAAAGCAAGATGACACCTCACATTTGCAATCTCTTGTGTTGCTAGACACACATATAGTAAGAAATAAAGTTCTGGTTCTGATACACTCAGGACCCGAAGGGTACACAGGAAAAAGGCAAAGAACCAACCTTGTAAGGATCCAAGGTTTGATCAGGATCATCCAAAACCAGATTGTTGGGTTAACTTGGTCCATGTTTGATCGTGCTGTATGAGCGTTTAAAGCAGTCCAATACGTGACAAAAACTTGAGCTTTTTGCTCGACCCCCAATGAACATAGTATAATACTTATGCCCTAACAATAACATACTCTAATTAATGGAGCGTGCGCCCGCGCGCGCGCACACATATATATGTTTAGTCACAGAAAAACCCTCTCGTTGTCCACCGTCACACATAGTATAGTATTGTCTAGGTAGAATTGTCTAGATATCTCCATATATCCTCTCAAGCTGCACTTTTCTTCTCTTGCCTCTTGTCTCTTTAGTTCTCGGCTTCAAACCCTTTTCAGGAACTGAGAATTGCTCTTGATTTCTCTCAGAGTCTTGCTTCAGTCATGGCTGGTTTAATGTATTTAGCGCTTTTCTTGGCCTTCGCTGGCCATTCAAGTAAGCTGTTGAGTGATTATGGTCCACTTTTTGTCTGATATTTGGATGAAGAGATTAGTTTTTCCTTTTACTTTTTTAAGATTTCTAATATCCCATGTGTGTCCTCTGTATTTCTTGCTCTTTTCATCTTTATGATTTTGCTGAAACAAGTGAGAGTTCCTCTGTGTTTGATCTTGATGACATCTCTTTTAAGCTGTTTCATACTTCAAAATTTCTGCTAAAAGGGTTATGGAAAAGCTTTTGTCAACTAACTGTGTTTTGGTTTTAATTTTCCCTTGAAGGTGCTAGTTACTGTTTATGTAAAGATGGTGTGAGTGATCAAGCACTGCAGAAGTCCCTGGATTATGCCTGTGGAGCTGGAGCTGATTGTACGCCAATCGTTCAAAATGGCCCTTGTTACAACCCCAACACCGTGAAAGATCACTGCAACTGGGCTGTTAACAGTTACTACCAGAAGAAAGGTCAAGTTGCTGGATCCTGTGATTTTTCAGGAACAGCAACTGTTAGTCCCAATCCTCCCAACAGTAAGTCAAGCTCCTCAGCTTAATCCACCTCTATTTTTATCTTCTCAGAGGACTAATTTTCTCAACACTTTTTTGCTTATTCTTTTCTTATATCCAGATGTGCCTTCTACTTGTTCCTATCCTTCAAGTGCAAGGTACTCTTATTTGCTTACATTAATCTTTTTTCCTCTGCTGTAAAGTTTATGTCTTTTAGCGTCCTTTCATGGCTGATACTTTCTTTTTGGGGTCTTTGAAACCATCTCCCTCATTAGAGCGAAGCTTTGATTCAGTTTCATTTACAGGACTTTTCAAGTGTTCATAAGGTTCTATGTTTAGATGGTATTTGTTTAGTTTCTTTCCTTTTCTTTACTTGGCTGTCAAAAATGAATCTTTTTCATCTGGGTAGATTTGAACTGGGTTTACTAACATATTAGACAGTAAATGGTGGTGGTTAAGACATAGCAGGTGTCAAGTTAGACAGATTATCCTGGAATTGATGTATAGGCCAGGTGTTGCTAGCTATGAGCTGTCGTGAAGTCGATGTTTCATGAGAAGTTTGTTTTTTTTACATAAAAATTTTAGATCATTCATGTGGGAATTCATGAGATTTTGTCTTTGTTCAGGAAGGATTTATGTGGCTTCAAGTTCACCTTTTCCTTTTCTTTAATCTGGTCTTGTTATGTAATTGCAGCACTGTAGGGACTCCAACACCAACAACAGGCGCTACTACACCGACAACAGGCACCACAACACCAACAACAGGCACCACAACACCTACAACCACACCCACAACAACAGGCACCACCACAACACCTTCATCAACTCCTTCTGTGTTTGGAACTGGATTGGGTCCTACAGGAAGTGGCAATGGCATCAATGACAGCAGTGTTGGAAGACTGGCTTCTTCTAAAGTCACCATAAACTTGATCCTTAGTTCTCTAGCCTCGTTTTGTGGCCTATTTTTCTTTTGGGGTTAGTGAAGCTCAAGAAAAAAACACAGGAGGGAAAGGAAAAAGAAGCAAACTTTTGGGGTTTTGTTGGATGTATGGACGAGATTTTGCCACGACGAGACTCAGAGACCCACACCCCACTAGGGATGTCTTGTTTTTCTTCGTCCTTGTTGACAAAAAAGCTTGGAATTTGATTCCCTATTGAGCTTGTGGTGTTGTGATTGCTACTGTGTTAGAACAGAACCTGATCACTTTTTCCTTTTGTATATCTAGAGAGGAAGTGAGAGAGAGAGAGAGAGAGAGAGGTATTTTTTTTAGTATAATGAGAAATGGTATTCATCACCAGACAGAGACTCTCTAGTTTAATTATTATCATCTTTGTTTATTTACTTATAATATTTAGAATGTGTCTTGACTTTTGAGTCCTGTTGTTTGTGGCATTCATGTTGATGAGCAAATGGATGATTCAGTTTCTGATGGGTGTGTCTGAAAATTAAAGAAGATTTCCTCAGAACGTTGAAATAAAAATATTTCAGGGAACAATATAATATTATTATCTATTGATTTTTATTAAAATATTATTAATGTAAAAAGTTTTTTACTTGTGTAATTTTATTCTTATCATAAAAATTATGGATAATTATTTAAATTTGATAATATTATAAATTATTAAAATTTTAATTAATTATTTAAAAAGTATAAGTTATTTTAAATGTTTATTTATAAAATAAATTACATAATTATTAAATATTAGTGAAAAAAATTATTATGATATACTAAATATTTGCATATTAATTTGATTAATTGCATTTTAGTAATTATTGTATAATCATTAATTTTATTTCTATTCTTTATTCTTATTTTTTATCTTTTTTTTAAAATATTTTTTGCTTTGTTAGATCCTTCACTTGTTCCAGCTAATGTCTAAAAGGTTCAACAAGTTAATGCAGTTAGGAAATTTAGGCAGGAAGTGCTTTAGCATGCGACGGCTGAACTAACTAGCAACGACTTAAAGTGCAGCCTGATGTTTGCTTGTTGATAATAAGATGCCAACCGCTAGACAATATAGGTAGGCTTGCAATTCAATTTGAGTCAAATTTAATGAATTATGTTTAGATTAATTGAATTTCAATTTTAGGGATTGGCCTTTTTTTTTATTATCAAAACGTCATTTTAGTCTATAATTAATTATGTTAAATTTTTAATATAGGCAGAGTGTACAGTCCATTAACAAGAATTGGGCTTGGGTCAACCATTGTCCAAATAACTAGAACTAGTTGTTTGGATGGTTGACCCTTACCACTCATAAGCCCTTTAACATTTCATGTCTAGGCAATATAGGACACTCTAACAAATTAGTCATATCAAAATGGTGGTGTTAGTGTGATTCAGATTTAGACTAGCTTAGGCTAAAAACAAATTCAATCATTATCATTTAAAAAAAAAACGGAGGAACTGTCAGCAGATATTTTTTAGATATGTACTGGATAAATCTTCGGATTGATATAATAGCCTGCAAATTAGGCTAATCGGGTACTTCGCACTAGGCAAGTCCTATACGACAGGCTCAATCAAGAGAGCATAAGTAGGGGATTTGAATACAGGATCTTTTGGCCCCATGTCCCCTACTCTACCAACTCGACCACCTCTTAGAGGCTGAGTCATTAACATTCTTGAATATAGTAGGCTTGTAACCCAATTTAAGTAGAAATTAATGAATCAGGTTTGAATTAATTAAATATCAAATTTGGAGATCGGTCTATTCTTTTATTATCAAAATGATATCGTTAATATAATTGATCAAAATGCCATTTTAGTTAATTTTAAAATTTGAAGATCAATATGTCGTTATTTTAATTAATCTGACATTGTTAGTTAAACATGTTTGATTACGTCTATTTTTAATGTTAAGTGGAATGGAGCGACTAGAAAATCAATTTGAATTTAGGTCCTCTTAGGTTAGAGGCTGGTCCAACCCGTTACTATTCTTTTTTTTTTTGTAATCAACAATATTATTAAAAAAACTAGCACAAAATATAGAAACAGAAAGAGGATGAATCTAACCCTAAGCCAATAGGCTCCCCGTACACCCAAACTAAAAGCCTTCAATCTCAAAGCTAGTAGAAATACAAGAACCAACAGATAAAACTTCATCTAGCCAACTAGGAGGTTTTGTTAGGAATTCCACATCGGACAACTATAAGAGCATTCAAGAAGTTATAATAATGTGCAAACCTCCTCCTTTTGAGCTAGCTTTTGGGGTAAGTTAGGCACTTCTAACATGGTATCAGAGCCAGTTTGTCTCGATAGTTTGGGGCGGTGTCCGGTTATGTCCCTTTGCCCAATATGTCCATCAGATGTCCAGTCCTGCTCTGGACTGAGGGGGGTGTGTCAGGAATCCCACATCGGACAATTATAAAGGCATTCAAGAATTTATAATAGTGTGCAAACCTCCTCCTCTTGAGCTAGCTTTTGGGGGTAAGTTAAGCAATTCTAACAGCCTCCATTAATAAAATATAATTATCACATATAATGACCACAAGTTCTATAATGTTAAAAATAAAGCATTGATATATGCAAGATCGAATACACAACATAATAAAATGCGTAATCAAAACTCAAAACTTCCCTTTCTACTTAATCTACGAGGAGCAAGCAAAATCTAACTTAACAATGATGTTGCAACAAGTATAATATGTTGAGAATAAATATGGCCAAGGCAAATCACAAGTATAAGAGACACTAAAATTTTAATATGAAAAACTCCTCCGAACTATAAGGAAAAAATCATAGGACCTTCTATCAATCAAAAGAACTCGTGTATATTAAAAGAGTCTTACAAAATATTCTCCAAAATATTCACAAAATAAGTAATAAATAAAGGATAAAGACAATAACAACAAATAAAAAGGGAGAAAATTCATTTAAAATCAAAATATTCTTCACTGGTAAAAACTATAGCTACAATCCTCCAAATAAGAAATGTTTCAAAAACTCTCATACCAAATATAGACTCAATCTAACGATGAATACTTTTTGATTGAATTAAAAAAAAATAACTCCTAAAAACTCTATTATGAGTTCTATAAATAAATGGACCAAATCTAACAAATTTGAATCTTTCTACACGTAGAAGAAGAGAAATCGTATATCCAACCAATCTTATACCAAAATCTTTTGACGCATGCCTAATGTTCTTCGAAGCTCTATACGTTAACAATATTAAACAGTACAAGGAAGGTACCACCTCAACTGTATGGTCAATTTTGGTAGTCATTAGTGAATAATCTTATCATAAATAATTAAAAAAATTTAATAAGGTTAGGCCATCAAAAATTGGTCCCAAAACTTTTTCCTGTACAACAATAATGCATGTGTTTGTGCAAGTGATCAAATTTCATGAGTAATACGTGTCAACTCTTTAAGAAGTTCTTCCAGAACTGATCAATATGGCCATATGGGCAGGTCAGGATAGGATTGAGTTGGAGAAGAAGAGTAAAATAATTCATGCAAAGCAAGAGTTTAGAGAAAATGAATGAGTAGCTGCTAGTTTCATATAGCCATACTATCTATGAAGTAAAAACTTAACATATATCTTTAGTCTCCTTGTCCCAAAGAGAAGGAAAATAATATGAAAAGAGTATGATGGAAATGTGCAATTAGTCTTAGCAATGACAATCTAGCTAGCTAGCAATTATTTTGGATATCTTCATGTATTATTTTCATCTGGAGAAAATGGCTGGAATCCGGCTCTCTTCCTCATCGTCTTCCTCATCATGAGATGGGCGAGAAAGGTGGAGAGGATCCAAACTATTAGAAGAAGGAGCTGTCTCAGTGACAAGGTCAAAGTTGGAGGTAAAACTGCTCATGTTGATGAGACTGGTGGAAGCGGAGGAGTTGTTTGAGTACGCTGGTTGAAGCATTGCAACATGTTGATGTTGTTCATGCTGTGCGTTCTGAATCACATTGCCCACAGCAAACCTGCTGTTTATTAGTTGCGATTGGACCATTGTAAGCTCAGTTTGCAAAGATGCCACCTGCACAAACTTAATAGATACATTCAGGAACCACTTGATTATATGCCAGACCAATCAGGCATTTAAAGATAGAATCCATGACGATGTTCCAGATTCGTTTCTACATCTAATGGCAACTGAAAGACAGTTTTCTAACATATTTCTTGCACACAAAAAAAAAACCTTAGAATTGTGTCTTTTATTTTCTTAATAATTAAAAGAAATATAAACTAAAACAATCTTGGAATGTCAAAAGTCCTCAAAGATTTTGTGGATATCATTAAAATTTGTTTAACACTAGACCAAACTTCAAGGTAGAAATGTGAGAACATCTCGCCAAATGGTTAACTCTGGTATAGTACCGTCTGGAGTTTGGACGTCATTGTTTAATGTTCAGGATTTTCTTGTTTCCTTAATCTATGAATTTTGCTTTTCAACAGAACCTATAACAGAAAATAATGAAATGGAACCATTCTTTTGTTCTGTGTTCATAAAGCCCTGACTGTGTAATCAAACTAAGATTCCTTTAAAGTCCAAACATAAGATAGATCACAAAAATGGAAACTATTATATACATACTGAAAGAACATCTGAATTATCGGAAAATCTTGGGATAGTAATTCCGTTTCCACATATATAAAGTTTTAAGAAACCATATCTGCATATATTTGTGTCAAGAAGGTTCATTTGCTTAAAACATCTTTCCAAGTTTAAACTATTGTTTGTTTTTAGAAAAAAAGTTTACGTGCACATATATATAGAGGTGATGGTTTGTTTTTATATTATAACAACAATTACTGCTGTTTTCGAAACTCATGAACCTGTTGCTGTAAAGCAAGTATGGTAGAGACACAGCCATAGACCGGGTCAGAAAGCCTAGCTTGAGCCTCATACGATATGGTGACAACTGCTTCATGCCTTCGGCTCACCGGGATGTGCAACAACAGCTTGGACACGTTACTGGCACCAAACACCTTATGTACCGCTGCGAACCGGGCTGCACCCTGGTCCGAACTAAAGTGGGGTGCAAAGATGCACCCGCTAACACACTTCCTCCTCAAGAATTTGCACGCACCACATGGAGCTGAAGGTGCTGGCGTGGGCTGTGCAGGTCCCCCGGCGGGGTCCGCTGTGGCACGCTTACCGATAACTTTCCTCCGACTTTGGGAGACAACATCGGAGTCCATGGCAGGATTGTTAGGGTTTGTGGGAGAGAGGCAGAAAGAAACGTAAAGAGAAGGCGTAGCAAAAGAGGAAGGGTGGTGGGGTTGGTGCTTATACGTGAATGAAGCAAAATGAGACAGCACGTTGGCCTCGTGAAGGGGTTGGCAAGGTGAATGTGTTAAGCTCTTCTTTTTTCTTTGTTTCTTTTCCCTTTTTTAGTTGATTAAGTAATGCATAAACATAGATATATAGATACGAGATTTTGTTACGTATTGACATCTTAATTAAGGGAGGAAGTAAAGAGATTTCGTGAGTACACAGTCTAAGCCAACTACTACGTATAATATATAATATTACAAGCTTGTTATGTACATGCTCAAGTGTGTGTGTTTAATGATGCAAGAATAGAGCGTTATGGTCGGAATGAGAGGAGCGGTGTGTTGGTGGATGTGAGGGGCGCGTGCAAAGAGCCCGTTAGATATGTATGGTATGAATATTGTAATCAAACACAAGGTATAATATCTAATTAACCAATATCTATGTAGTTATTAATTAAAAGAAGGGCAAAATTAAATTAATATTGATAATAAACTTGGGGGAAGTGTTTAGAGGAGGAAGGTTGATTGAAGAAGGGGTAGAGAAAGGCACAAGATTTGTGCTGCCCTTGACGTCTGGGATGTAAAGCCAAGAAGTAGACGTGCATGCATATCTATACATGTTTGTATGTATGTAAATAGCATGACATACGAGGAAACTTAAATAGCTCTCTCCTTTTGTGTGCGATTCAATTCTAATCAAGAACGATTATTGTATTGTTAGTCCGTTTCAATTCTTTCATTAGTCTTTAAGTCAGGGCTTCTGTGTTTGCATACCCATTGGAGGGACGGATCCTCTATCTAGCATAAATAGAGATGGTTGGAATTCAATGAGATAGATAGAGATAGAAAAAATGGACAAAGACCTGGCAGCATTTCGACAACAGTTAATGACTGATACCTTTTCTAATTTCGTGCCAAGTCTGAATTGAATGCACCGAGACTTCTGTTCTTTTCAGAAAAAGAAAGAAAATACAAGTATATGAATTTGAGTTAGCTTCTCGGTTTAATATTATCGTGTCTTATTCTGTTTATTGAATCTCAACCATTTATTTTCTGTCTATTGAATCTCAATCATTTATTTATGTAGACCCCATGTCTATTTATGTGGATCCCGTATAAATGAATGGTTAAGATTCAAATGGATAGAGTTATACTAGACAGAGAATCCAGAGTCTATGAATTGAGTTAGGATACTGGACAGAACAGGGCATCAATGTTTATTCCCAGTGAAGTACGTTTTTAGCTGAAAATTCCTTATATTATGAAAAGTCGATTTTATATAAATAATAGCTAATTTTGATGTAAAAGATAGCATCAGAATAAATAACTTGTTACAATTTAATTTAAAATAAGGTTTTTCCAAACTACAGTTTAAGAAACTGCATTAGCATTGGCAGTTGATTCAAGACTATCATAACTACTACAATCAAAAGATTTCAGGAATGTATTAAGTATTTTCTGAAGGCAATGTTCCAAAACAGCAAGAGCAGCCACAAAAACATGGCAAGCACTTGGAACTGACCCTAGTTTCCCCGTAACTAAAAGTGAGCTCTTCACCTTCCTTTATGTCTTTAGAAGCAAAAAAACAGAGACGAGGAAGGATATCTCCTGAGTTTCTAACCAGTACGGTGAATAGATTACCACCATCACAAGAATGGTTAATAAATCTTGCAGCATTTCCAATTTTTGTGGCATCAATATTTATCCTGAAACAGGCCTTTCCTGATGGAAGATGCTCTCTGACAACCAACAGGGCAGAAGAAGACAAGGCACAACCACCAGATGCAAGCTCATCATAGATTTGTTGCCGTCTCCTTGCTTCTTTCGTTGTCAATAATTCACCTGCTCAACCCAAGTTCAATTCACATAATAAAACAAATGAGATGCACTTACAGTCACAAGTAACACCAGGAAATCAATTCTGAAAACAGAATAGGAACAAGGACACGAGGCACTGGCAGGTGAATTCGATATCAATCACAGAAACACTACAAGATACATTCAAAAGGACCGAATTGTAAAAACAGACAAATCTTTTAACAAAATGTCAACAGGTTCTTGCAGCAAAGCCACAATGAAACAACTACCTGCATACTCGCATATAAATTGGCCTCGATGAATCAACTGATCAGCGAACAAGCACCAACCTTTCCTGCTATCCCTCACAATCTTCAACTTCACAGAAATCCCTCTCTGAGTCAACCGATTCCCACACTCCAACCCACACCCACAACAAGGTCCGCACTCACTCACTATTTCCAAACCCATCCCGGCAAGCCCTTGAGCCCATTCCTCGCCGCAACCGTCGCAACCACACCCACAAGGCACTGGCGAGCAGGTCTTTGGTCCTCCGCAGCAGGGGAAGGAGGGGGAGCCCCAAGGCTGGCGTGAAGAATGGAATACGGAAGGGAGGACTTGAGATGGGGTGTAGAGAAAATAGGCGTAGGGAGGGTGGCCGAAGAGTGAGTTGCCGAATGGGAGCGGGAAGTCCTCGAGGGATCGAGCGGCATCGAGAGAGCGGTGGCGAGTGATGGAGTTGGCGACTAGGGACAGGGCTTTGCAGGTGAGCGAGATGTTGGATAACTCTTGTGGGTTCAGCCACGGGAGAATCAACTCTGCGCATTCGATTAATGGATGTAGTTGAGTGGTTTCAGATTTCTTCTTCACTTGCCCCTTCATTCTGTTCGGGTCACTACAAAATCGAAAAAATCAAGCAAGGAAACGAAATTTAAGTATTAATAAATTACCAATTAATGTTATTGTCCAAAACGCAGCGTTTCGGTGTGCGAACACCAACCGCAATCAGAGTTGAAAACAGCGCAAACTTTTCAGAGCCCAAAGCGCGCGTCCTTCTCTCTTTCTTTCTTCGTTTTCTTCACGCGGAGAGCAAACGCTTAGATACGATTCACAGAGAAAAAGAGGGAAGAAGATACTGAGAGAGAGAGTTAGAAAGAGAGGGACGGGCAATCATGAGCTCTTCTCTTCTTCTACTTCTCCTGTCTCTCAACATTTCCCTTGTTCTTCTCTCATATGCCGCTCACGAGACTGCTCCCAAAGGTACGTATCTTATGCTTGCAAATAAATGTGTAGTCTCGATTTTTATTGTTTTCTCTTCTTTTCTGGTTCTTTTTTTAGTATTTCGGTTTGGTTTTGCATGCCGTTCGGGAAGGGTTTGTAAAGTTACTGTTTTTGCCATTCTTTTATCCTTCTTCATTAATGGGGTTTGTTTATGCATGTCCATGAATTTGTTTCGATTTGGTTCTGTACCAAAAAATTGAGGCAGCAGAAAAGAAACTGAATTGCATATGGTTGTAAGAGTTGGGTTTTTGCTTTTGGATTTTTTCTTCTCATTGTTTCTTCATTTGGGATTTAAAATAATGCTAAACCTGTATACGATGCTTTGCATGTTGAGCTTTTCGCAGTGTAAAAAACAGATTATCTACGATGGCACAATAAAGGGTCAGTGCATACCAGCTTCGTTATGCCAATTTGTTAGGTTTAGTTAGAAGAGCATAGTATAATTTTCTCGTTATTGTTTCCTTTTAGAAATGTGTTTAGGAGAAAGCTGTCAACTTACTAAGCTGCTTATGTTCTTTCAATTTCGGCTGATGCTTGATTCTTGGATATTTGCAACAGACTCCTTGTAATAGTTGGTTCTCTAAAGTTGGGAGTTAAGGCTGTTTATTATTCTCGTCCTGTTTAGGGAAATAATTTTAGGGAAGCCATAAATTTCTTGTTTTGGGGGAAATTAGTTGAAGTTTTGGTGAAAGAATATTTCTTCACCATATTCAGATGAAGAGATTGATTTTCTGAGGTTTGCTACAAAGTCTGCCAACGTCCCTTTCCTAAGAGTGTGTGCATATATGTTCTCCTACCAGTGATGAGACTATCATCCTGTACAACATAACTCCTTGCTAACCCAAATGTACTTTGTTTTAGTTAGTGTTCGTCTGATTTAAATCTTTAAGGCTACCCTCCTCTCCCAGAGACAATTTAATGACCCAAGAGGAGACGTTTCTCTAGGTCTAATGTTACTGTATACGGCAATGCTACATAATTATGTAGAGCTGTTTAGTTCTTATTGATGAGTTGCCCTGCAGATTAAATGTTCTTTAGTGAATAGTCTTACAGTTGTAATGCAATGACATTTAGCAGCAGTTGTCTTGTATGCTCAAGTTGCATGTAGAACCTTGTTTGCAGCTTCTGTATTGCCAATGCAATTTGATATTGTATTGTACTTTGCTTATCCAGATAGTATCAATCACCGACCTTTCTCATCTAGTTGCAATATTTTGGGTGAAGACTTCTTTCCAGTATATCTTACCTTGCATGCTATACTACAGGTGTTGATCCTGAAAACCCAGTTCTGGATGTTACTCCATCACCTCTGTATGGGAAATTATCTGGTCTTGGTTCCAAAGACATTCTATACTGTGAACGAGTTAGAGTTTCTGGTCATTCAAGACTGAAGCTTCAGAGTTATGCTAATTCCTTTCGAGTTACTTTATCTCCATCTTTGGTAATCCCTGAGAGGCTGCACGGAAGAATTCAGATTTGCTTCCATAGGTATGATTCCATCTCTCTTTTGCAACTTGGTAAACTTGCTATTGGAGTGTTGTCTCAGTTGATACTCATTTGCAGGAATGCATCGCGCAATTTATGCCATTGTGGGATGGATGAATGGAAAACTGTTCAGAAGGGGCTATGGAATTCTGTCTTGCCCCCCTTTGATGAAAGATATCTTGATGTAAAATTCATTGGGGAAATTAATGGTTCTGTCACTGTTGCCATTGCAGAAGGTATGATTTGATCTTTCCTTTTCTCACTGTCTCATCAGTTGAGTTCAGTTTTTTTATTATGTTTTTCTCCAGACTCATGTTGGTCCTTTAATGTCTGCAGATCAACAGTTATGGCGACTTTTGTGTCTGGCAGTGGGGTTTGTAATACTATTATTTGCACCGATTGTCAGCAGATGGGTTCCTTTTTATTACAGCACTTCAATGGCAATCGGAATTTTCCTTGTGATTTTAATCATTCTTTTTCAGGTACTGGACTTGAACTTTTCTTTTTTTTTGGAGACAAACAGACCCCCTGCGCCCTTCCCTGTCCCATTCATTGAAACAAAAAGGAGCAAGGGAAATATTGGCTCTAATTTATTTTTGTTGCTGCTAGCATTTACAACTAAATTTGAGTTCCTTTCACTGAAAGCATGCCCCATTGGGAAAGCAAATTGTTTGAAGCATATATGTGTGACCAACTTTCATAATCAACTTTATTTTTTATGCAATAACTTTTTGTTAATCTGGATTAAAGCCAACATGTATGATCTTGGCAAGTTCATCATGCGTGGAAAACCGTTTCTCAAAAACTTTTTGTGGTTGGTTCTCGGTTCCTTGTTCTATTGATCCAAAAAAGGTGGGGAGTTCATACTTCCTGTGGAATTTTGGTGAATCTGATTCAAATGGTTATCTTGATACTTCAAAGTCAGAAATTGTTGTCATTATTGTGTTTATTTTAATAGATCATATATTGACGCGCTGGCGGTTGGAATGTTTTTCATCATCAGAATCTTATAGTTGTTATTTTCTTGTCAATTCGAGCTGCTTTTTCAGCTGACATACTCGTTCTGTTTTTTCTTGGTGAATGCTGTAGGGAATGAAATTATTGCCAACTGGAAGGAAAAATATATTCTATCTTTCCGTATATGGATCAGTGGTGAGCAATGCTTTTTATTTCGCTTCAATTTTTTATTGTTCTGAAGTGCCTACAAATCTCATAACTTTTTAACTTTGCAGCTTGGAGCTGGTACATTTGTTTTGCATCACATCTCAGTGTTAGTAAATTCGATTCTTTTGAACTTTGGGCTGAGTGACGAAATGCACAATCCAGTAAGTCCAACATTGTTAAAAGGGGGTTTTTGTGGGTACATTGGCAGCTATTGCTAGAGGAGTTTGAGCCATCAATGCTATCAATATTCGTAGAAGAGTTTGACTATCCCTTTTTTCTTCACAGGTCTATGTTTTTGTGTTAGTGGGGATTACTCTTGCAGGAGCTGCATTGGGATATTGGATTGTGAGGAAATTTGTGATTGCAAAAGATGGAACTGTGGATGTTGGCATTGCAGAGTTTGTGAAATGGGCAATGCGCATAATTGCAACCACTTTCATTCTTCAGGTTTGTTACGGCATTCAAGTTCATATTGATGCTTGATGCAAGTTTATGGAGGTTTGAATACTTGAATGACTCAAAAGGATTTAATATGTTATAAATGAGCGAAGGTGTCATACAACTGCCACACTGCTGCATCACTCCTCCAACAGTTGCACCCACTGGATTGACTCCTTTTGTTATTAGACAGACGAATTTCAAATTCATGGATAATGAAGTTTGAAAATCTATAATGGATACCTTTTTGTCATAGCATGGTTACCTCCCCTTTTATGTCAGATTCTGATAGCTAGGTTTTCAATGATCTTTCTATGGGCATGAACACAATTATAATTGGCAAATTTAGCCCATTTACCTTAGTCTGAAACAACATGGGGATAAGGGCAAGGCAAGCTTTGATTTTAGGCATGCCCGTATTTTTTTCAAAGTTGGGGTTTACTAATAGGCGAACTTAAGTTCTACACTTAGTTTGACAGCGTTTTGATTAAAGGCAAGTAATATGTCTTTGTTAGCATTTCAGTTCCTCTAATATTGATGAGTAACATTTTATTTCTTGTTTTCTTATTCTTTACCAGAGCACTCTTGATACTCCTTTGGCAATTGTCGTCTGGGCGCTCACCTATTTAATCTGCTCTCATATTAACAAGTGGCTCTATTATGTGTAAGTTTTCCTCCGTTTACTACCATTTCTTCCATTGTTTTTAAAAATTAACTAATAAATTTATGAAAGATTTGTAGTTATTAGATAAATTGTTCCACTTGATATTTAATGCTGAGGCTAGACTGCTATAATCCAGGGCCTTAAACCATAAGATCTTCAGTTATGATCACTGGATGATAGGAAAACATGCAAGGATTTGTTGAGATTGTGATTGTACATGGATAAAGACAGACTGATCTTGCAGAAGTTCATTCTGTTTTACGATCTAACCTTCTACACCTGTACTTTTTCCTTTCTCCAATAAGGGATGACATGTCTTCTGCTGGTGGAAGTGCTTGGCTCCAACAAAGAGGACAATTATCAGCAAAGAAAAATCGAACTGAATTCCTGAGCAGGTCAGCAAAATCAAGTCCTGGAGGGAAGATGTGGAATAGTCCAGAGAGCCCATCTTCATGGTCCACCCCTGTCAAAGGTACTAGATTTGCTTATGTTCTTACTTTTATATTATTGATTCTGTGATGCTGCTAGCAATCAACTATCCTATTGTTCTATGCTTGTTTCTAGTTAGATTGGGATATTATTTTCATGCAAAGAGATTGATGCTGATAAACATATCCTCCTTATATTTAGCCTATATTGAGAGCTTGTACTCCTCTCTATGTGAAACTTGGCATTAAATACTGTGTATGGGTTAACTTCAATGGGTGAAAACTTTTGGATTGCCTTATTGGAAGGTTTTTAGCCACTAAATCTGGTTACCCTGATCTGGATCCATATGCTGTCATATTGAAATGTCGTTCTGATTGGCTGTATACTTATGGAACGTCTACCAGGTTGCTGTTTGTTGTGATCTTGTGGCAGTTTTCTAGCAGCACATGATTCTGTATTGGCTTTGACAGGCTTGATATCACCATCTGGTCGTTCGCAAGCAACAGAGCAGCGAGATTATTACTCTACCTTCCACAAGACTTCCAAGCGGAAGAAGTTCTCAAAGAAAGAGTGGGATGATTTCACACGGGAATCAACTCGGCAAGCAGTAGCAGAATGGGCAGCATCTCCAGAAGTCACTACCTGGATTATAGAAAATGCAGACCGAATTCAACTCCTTCCAAGTGATTGCAGCTCGGAAGAAACAGTGGGAAGTGAATCAGACTCCACTGGAGAGAATCAT
>JAOTBA010000002.1:9714063-9728680 GCA_025629845.1 Erythroxylum squamatum
TCATGTATGGATTGGCATGTTGATTTGGATATGTTGCTTCCGCTGCAAAATGATTTCTTAAAAAGTTTTGAAATCTACCGTTTCTCCAAATAAAGCATGTTTTCTTTTTCTGATCCAACATTGGTGGACTTAGGGATCCTATTAAAAAGCTTGAATAGCCAAGTAAGACTCTCTACGTCTAGGCTCTTCCACGTCTCTATAAATATCCCATCTAGTCCTACTGCCCTTCTGCTCTTCATCTCCCTCAAAGCTTTTTTAATTTCTTTCCTTATGATCTGCTTGCGACGAGATAAGTTACGAAAACTCTCGAAGTTGTTGAGGTCCCCTAAGGAGATTTTGTCCTTTATGCCTTTATTAAAAAGGCTATAGAAGTACCTCTGCCACCTACTCATGATGACTTTTTCATCCATGAGTACCTGTTTTGCTTCATCTCTTATACATCGAACTTGATCTAAGTCTCTCATTTTTCTTTCCCTAGCTCCCGCCAATAAAAAAATGTCCTTTTCTCCCTTTTAGTAACCAATCTATTGTACAAATTCTCATAAGCTTTACTTTTAGCTACTGAGATTCTCTTTTTTGCCTCTTTCTTTGCTAATTTGTACCTTTTTCTATTAGCTACTTTCCTTGCCTCTGTGATACTATCCAATAGTGCTTTATAGGCACCTTTTTTGGCTTTCACCTTATCTTATACATCTTCATTCTACCACTAAGATTCCTTATTACCACCCATAGGCCCTTCAGAAAGCCCCAAGATCTCTTTGGCAGTATTTCTTAAAAGAGTTGCTACTCCCTCTCACATTTGATTAGCATCTCCTTTCAATTTCCATTAATCTCCATATCTTATTTTATCCTTAAATTGTTCCACCTTATATCCCCTTTCAGATTCCATCATCTGACTCTAATATACCTTCCAAGACTTTTCTTCTTCCTCCATCCCTTAATTACAATATCTAATACTAGTAGTCTATGCTGAGTTGACAAGCAAGTTTTTAGAATCACCTTACAATCCTTACACCTTGGTTAATCGCTCCGCTTTACAAGGAAATAATCAATTTGAGGTCTTGTGATTTTCTCTTAAAAGTCACCAGTTGTTTCTCGTTTTTCTTGAATAAAGAATTGATTATCATTAATTCGAACGCTACCGTCATGTCCAATAAAGCAATCTATCTATCATTCTTATCTTCATATCTGAAACCTCCATGAATCTATGGATATCCGTCTGAGGTTGCCCCTATATAACTATTAAAGTCTCATCATAGGATAACTTTCTCATCAATAGAGATGACCTCATCAAAGGCCCCATTTGGTGAATGACTCATCAGTCATTTTTCGGCTGATTAAAAAGTTTAAGTTATTTGACCATGTCAAACAACTAATAAGTGTATTTGGTAATTAGCTGAGAGGGTTAACTTGATTGGGTTCAATCAAGTTAACCCACTTAGCTGATTTATTAGAAGCTCCTCCCTACCAACGTTTGCCTTCAACTTATACAAAATGTACATTAATGACGATTGTAACGTTGTCTGAAACCTCATGTAAGAAGGGCTTTTAAGTTCATAGAAGACAACAACATAGTTGTTCACCTATATTTTCGATTCTGCAAATAGCATAGTTGTTCACCTATAACTTTCTGTTACTCTTTCTAGTTTCTATTATAATTTCTTTCTCTAAAGAAAATAGTTTATTTAAATTAGTCCTCAAAATTTTACTGAAATTTTGGTTACATCTCTCTCTCTTTTTAAAAAACTTTAGTTGTAGTTAATTACAAAATTGACTCATATTTTTTATATATATTATGCTAATATGAATTTTATCTACCAAAATAAAAATAAAAAAATAAAAATACATACAATTTTAGAATTACAAAAAACACTAGATAATACTACTTTTGATATTTTTTTTACATTTATTAATTATGAAAAATGAACTTTCTTTAATATTCTACAAAATAGTTTATAATATTTTTTTAAAATTATACCCTCATAAGTTATTTTACACATAAACAATTAATAAATAATTTTATCAAATATTTTTAATAAACAGTTGATATTATTGACTGACTAAATTAACTGATATAACCTATTTTCAAATACCCGTCCACGGAATAATACAATCCATTAATTGGCACACAGGCTAAAACTTATGATTGAAAACACGCAGTAAGCAAAAAGGCTATGATAACAGAGGTTGCTCTGTTTACAAATAATGATTAAAAAAGCAATTAAATAATCATTGGATAAAGAAATTGTGACTTGTGACTTGTGAGCTCCAGTAGAATCTATTACAACCAAAGAGAGGTGGGGCCTACACATCTCATACATAATTGAAGCAAGCAGGCGGCAGGGTATCTAATCCAAGCTAAGTCACAACGGTTAGGGAGAGTCGTACGATTCGGCTATAAATTATAACCCAAGTTCTTTTCTTTTCGCTGTATTTTATTTTCTCTTATCGAACACTAACACGGAGATCTCTTCAGAATCTGCCCCCTTCCCTCTTGGATTTGTCAGAGAATCAGGTCCTCCAAGTTCTTTTATTGCATAGGGAAGGAGGGCTGTTCTGGGATTAAGATCTATCTCTTATTTCTTTTCGCTTCTGTGTATAACAGAATACTTTCAAGAGATTGAAAACATTCGTTTCTGTATATTTTGGGAATAGGGAATACCCATTTTGTAAATTACTCACAGAATTGCGAAAATTTTTTGGGATTATCGTGGTTGTTCATATAATTTGTTGGGTGTTTCATAGTAAGGGAAAAGTTGGGAAATTTGATGGGTTTTCTCAATGATTCGCAAACGGATGGTGGAACCGATGCCTGGGGAGGTTGTGTTAGGGGTTTGATAAGGAGAAAACAGGTTGATTCTGTTCATGTTAAAGCTCACGGGCACTACCAGTTAGCAAAAGAGTTATCGATTCTTCACCTTATAGCAATAGGTAGGTCTCTTCCTTCTTCATCTTTATTTCGCCTTCTCTTGTCCTTATTCAGTTGAAATTTGATTGGGGTTTGTGTTTATGTATCATTGCTTTTGTGATTTTGCGATCTTAAGGTTCACCGTTTGACAATTTTAATTTTAAGGGCCTGTGAGGCGATAAATGTTGATTGCAGTAGATATCAACTATTTATCTTGGTAATCAGATTTTTCTACTTAACATGGATAGAGGAAACATTTGGATGTTTAATACTAGTTGGAGATTGACCTTGTCTGCGTAATTCTCTTTCTTGGTAGCATCAGGAGATGGTTATTTATGTATGCTGAAGAATTTGGCTGACCAATTGCAAGATACCGATCTGCCCTTTCTTTTTGATAGCTTAAAACTGAATTCTTTTGAACTTATCTGATCAGGTGTGGGCTCAACAATTGGAGCTGGAGTTTATATTCTTGTCGGAACAGTGGCCAGAGAGCATTCTGGGCCAGCTCTTACAATTTCCTTTCTGATAGCTGGAATTGCTGCTGCTCTTTCTGCCTTCTGTTATGCAGAACTTGCAAGTCGATGTCCATCTGCTGGCAGTGCATATCATTATTCTTACATATGTGTTGGAGAAGGGTAAGTATTTTAGCCCTCTCGCATGGTTGGGACGCAACGTTAACATAGGATTTTGACTTATTTTGTCCTTTTTCTAATAGGATGATTATTCCATCGACTTTAGGTTTACTTCTTTACAATTTAAGTTCAACAAATGGATATATCATTGTGAAAGCAATTATCTATATGCCTTTTTTTTTTTTTAATTTATCAAATGGCTATATGCAGTGTTGCATGGTTGATTGGGTGGGCTCTAATATTGGAATACACAATTGGTGGATCAGCAGTTGCTCGTGGCATATCCCCTAATCTGGTACAGTGAATTTATCTGTCCTGAACTCTTTCTGCATTTTGTTAATGTTTTACTAAATACTTGACCGCATGTATTCATTTTCAATTTACTCTATATGTGAAACTTTGAGGACCTAGGATTTCTCTACATGTTAAGTTTTAATGGTGGAGAAGCTTTGTGTTGTTCTGTTGGTTTAATATATGCACCGCTTGTATGCATTTAGGCTTTACTGTTTGGAGGTCCAGACAGTCTGCCTGCATTTTTAGCCCGTCAACATATTCCTGGGCTTGATGTTGTGGTTGATCCATGTGCTGCAATTCTAGTATTTATTGTGACTGGGCTGTTGTGTGTTGGTATCAAGGAGGTAAATGAATTTCCTTTTTGTCATTTTTATTCTGTCCCTGTATGGAACTTGTTTGCTTCTGCTTTTTCTTTTTCTTTTTTTTCTTCTCACATTACTTAAATGAATTCTATTGCACAGAGTACAGTGGCTCAAGGTGTTGTAACAACCGTGAACGTTTGTGCCATGCTCTTTGTTATAATAGCTGGTACTTATCTCGGTTTCAAGACTGGATGGGCTGGTTACAATCTTCCTACTGGGTAATAGGCATCTCATGCTAAAGATACTCTTGAATTATCATTCTTGAACAGAGGTTGGCTAATCTAATGTGGTTTGGTTGCAGGTATTTCCCATTTGGGGTAGATGGGATGCTTGCAGGGTCTGCTACAGTCTTCTTTTCATACATAGGTTTTGATTCTGTCGCCAGCACTGCTGAGGAAGTATGTGCATTGTACTGCCCTTTTCCAATTTCCCTCTTTTATGCATACTTTTATTTCCATTAGCAGCACCATAACTTTGAAAGTTTAAATTTGCAAATGTATGTCACAATTTATTTGATAGGTAAAGAATCCTCAGAGAGATTTGCCAATGGGAATAGGGTTTGCACTATCTATATGTTGTGGTTTATACATGCTCGTCTCTGTTGTCATTGTTGGTCTGGTACCTTATCATGCAATGAATCCTGATACTCCCATCTCCTCAGCATTTGCTAGCCATGGCATGCAATGGGCAGCGTAAGTTTTTGAAGTTGTCACCGATTGAGCTTCATTTTACCTTTGCTCTTCTATTTCTCGTTGGAGCTAATTTTATCATGTATGATGTTTGGTTAAAGGTTCATTTTCCTTGTGGTAATTCCAGGTACATAATTACTGCAGGAGCTGTTATGGCTCTTTGCTCAACATTGATGGGCTCATTACTTCCTCAGGTAATTAAAGCTATTTCGCATGTTTTTTTACCAACGACAACAGTATGTGCTGTCCTAAATATCTTTTGGTCAATTTTGAATGTTCACCAATTCTTATTATTGACTGCATTGTACCTAATGACTGATCCATGGTCCTTGTACTGTTTTCTAATTTATGATTATCTGTTTTATTGATGAAATGATATTCTTGATTCTTTTGATTACTTCCAAAAGTTGAACTTCAATTTGTATTTACAAAGAGCTCTATTTATGTCTATTGTGAAAAATTATTTAGTCAGCCCACTTCTCATTTGATTTTGTAGATGAAAAGTAAAGATTAACAAGAAGCCTATTACAGCATTAAATGTTGATAAAACCATATACTTTGCCTTATAATGTCTTGCTAAGAACTTAAAATTCTAACTTCAATGTCGGAGTTTATTTTGGTACCCTATCTTGCATTGAGAGAGAGCCTGAAGTTAGTGACGAAAAGAACGCTGTAATAGCTGCCTGGGTTATCTTAGCCATTGTAATATTGAGTAAAAGCTATTACATTAAGTCTCAACCACATATATCAAGGAAGAAAAGATTGCTAGCCTGTGTTAATGGCTAGATTAAGATTCCAGCAAGCACATGCTTAGGAAAACATGTACACGGTGGGCAGTGGGGCATGATTATAGAATAAATACTTGTGGAAGTTATGCCGTCACTAGATATCCTTTCCACTCATCTTAGTTTGAAAGAAGGAGGAGAAAAGGTGGAAGATGCTGAAGTCTCTATCTCTTTAACTTCAAGTTTTGATCATCACAGGATCCATCAAATATTCGCAGGGCTACTTGTAGTTTTGAATGAGACACAAGATCTAGATATGAGGGAGGCTATGTCCTCTTGACTGATTGGCTTTCTTTGTTTTTCTTTCTGGTTGACATGTTATTTAATTGGATTCTGTGTTGACTTGCCAATTACCTTCTTGTCTGTCAGCCACGAATTTTGATGGCAATGTCTAGAGATGGATTGCTTCCGCCTTTCTTTTCGGATGTTAATAGAAGTACTCAAGTACCAGTGAAGAGTACATTGGCTACTGGTCTTGGTGCTGCAATATTGGCATTTTTCATGGATGTTTCACAGCTGGCTGGGATGGTAAGTTTTTGTCATCATCACTTAGCATTCCATTTCTTCACACTCACGAAGCCCTCCAAAGTACAGAAAGTCAAGGATCATTTCTCAAATAATGTAGCAAATCATGTACTTGGATTAATGCTAAGAAGGAAGCGCAATTGAATATTCCCCTCCATAGCCTACCCATGTAAGGGTGGATAATCCCCCTTCCAATCACATGGTCCAGGGAAACTGGAGATCTACTTCTCCCTTATTAAGACCAACTAGATATTTAAATATGCTTATAAGTTGATATATGCTTGTCTATTAAGCTCTTCTTGGTGATGCTTTTTTGCAGGTCAGTGTTGGTACCCTTCTTGCTTTCACCATGGTTGCAATTTCTGTACTGATATTGAGATATGTCCCACCAGATGAGGTGCCGTTTCCATCCTCACTTCAGGAAACAATTGATTCTGTGTCGTTGCGGTTCAATCAGTGTACCCACAATATTGAAGGGACAAATGATGGCTCTTTACCTTTACTATGCAAAAAGAATGCAGAAGTTGAATACCCTGTAATTGTTAAAAAGGAAGTTCAAGCAAATTGTAAGTTTCTTTGGGTTCTTTCACCTTTACTTGCATTTTCTGAAATGTTTATGGATTCTGAGATCTTTTTGCTAATATGAGCACATCCCCATGTTAGATTTAGTCCACCGTTTGAAGGAAGAGATTTGACATTTGTGCATATTCGTATGTGAATACCTCTATAATTCCTATTGGGCTAATATTTGTTCCTGATAAAAACCTGTTGTACACCTTTCAATGAGGCATTTAAGCTGAATAGATCTATAAAGAAAAGTTCTCAATTTTCATCATAGGCAGAGCCAGAATCAACCAAGTAAGAACTCGAATTTCAGTTATCTGTGCAAACATATCAATTAGTAGAACCCTTGATGAAAGAAACAGATGCTGCAAATGAATCGCATATCTATTCTTCTGACTTAACTGTATCTGCGTGATTAATTTATTCTCTTATGCCTAAACTAAAGGTACATATATAATCCTGTATCTTTATAAACTGAGTTGTAATCAATTGAGTTTTGAAAGTGAATGATAGTATACAAGCATTAAAATTGGGGTCTTTCCAATGCAAAACTTTCTTTGGTCCACTCAGGCATCTCAGATATGCTGATCAAAGTATGCAAAGGAATTTGTGCTGTAAAATATTTCTTGATGCATCTTGTATTGTATCGCAAGGTCTCCGTGGCAGATTCCGTGTAATTTAATGGTTGGCCTGAGTCTTACCACATCTAATTTTCATCTTTTCTTTTATCATTTCAGTTGTCCTAAATGAAGAAAACAGACGAAAAGTTGCTGGGTGGACCATAGCATTCACATGTTTTGGGGCACTGGTGCTTACACATGCAGCTTCAGATACAAGTCTTCCAAGGTTGGTAGATGTATTTTAACCATGTTTCTGAGTTAAGCATTAATTGGCTACAGTTGTACTTCTGAATACTTGAGCAAGGACATTGATAAGGGTAATACTGAATTATCTTTATTAATTTTGTTTTTTCAACTGTGGATAGCCACAACTTTAAACTCAGAGAGATTTTTCTGTGATTGAAGTTTAAGACTCAGCTATACTGCATCTGCAGTCTGTTGCTTCTGTAGTATGGGCTAATGGCCACATCCAACTGCATACTTGTGCTTTCCTTCCTGAGATTAATTAGCTTCATGTTTCATCCATCAGGCTTCTTCGTTTTACATCATGTGGAGTTGGTGGTCTTCTTCTTCTGTTTGGTCTTGCTGTATTGACCTGTATAGAACAAGATGAGGCAAGGCACAGCTTTGGCCATACTGGAGGTACTCATTCTTCTCCCTTTTTCCCTTGTTTGATTGATGCTGTTAGTTTTCTTGAAACAAAATTGAAATCCCATGTCAGCTTTTGGCATATGCGTCATCACTTGATACATATGTCAAATCCGCAGAGACTTGGTTCCGGCCTTGGTATCTGCAGGAGTGTACGGTGTCCCTAAATTTCTTAAGGCAGTGATGTTGCAGTAAAGAATAGTTTCATGCTTAAACCAAGTATTGATTATAATTCTTTTGTTTCATCTAGTGCATGTAATTGTATATGAGAAACATAATTTATTTATCCCTAATGCTTTAGCAGCGTCAAACTAGTTAAATGTGAGTTTCTAATGAGTTTTAAGCTAATTTACGAAATGAAATTCTGATCTCCTTGCAGGATTTATTTGTCCATTTGTTCCACTCCTTCCGATCATCTGCATTCTCATTAACACCTACCTGCTTGTAAATTTGGGGTGAGTAGACATTAAGCTATAGTTGCAAGTTACCATGTATAGAATCCATTTGAGTTACATGCTTGAATTTTTCAACTGAGATTTGGCCTTGGAAAATTTTATCTGACACTACATCTTAGTTCTGATATACCATGCTTGGTCTCTCAAACTTTCAGTGTTGCTACGTGGACCCGTGTTTCCATATGGCTCTTAATCGGTGTGTTTGTTTATGCGCTTTATGGGCGAACTCATAGCTCACTAAAGGATGCAGTCTATGTTCCTGCTGTGCATGCCGATGAAATATATCGGAGCTCTGGTGATAGCTTAGCTTAGCTTAGAATGGATTGCACATTGCACCATCTTATTGTGGTTCTTACAGCAGAATCTCTTTGCTGTATGAAAAACCTCCCTTCCCAAATGTTGTTTGTATACTTTGTAAGCGTAGACCAAAAGACGCCTCAATGTAATATTTGTGCAAAGATGTAAATAGTCTGCAAATTAAAGATGTTTGTCTCTCTCTATGGTTGCATTTGTTTATCAGTACTATGATTTTGGCTGAGCATTTGAGCCATGAGCAAGTCTTATTTTTTTTCTCTTTTACAGTTTTTCAATTATTCTCTCTTTTATTTGTCTTATTGCTCCTTCAAGAACCCACTCATATGGAAGAGTTATATATTGTCATTTATTTGATTTTGGTATTATAGTATTAGATTTTATCAAATTAGTTTGTAAGAATATGATTTTACCTTTATGACTATATATTAAGATTTTAAAAGAAAAAAGTTTTATTCACGACTTTCTAGTAAATTTTGTAAATTAATTGTAAAGGAATTGATCTTATATTCATTTTTTATAAGAAATTCAATATTTTCCATAAGAAATTCAATATTTTCCAAGTATAAGTTTCAAGTTGATGCTCAGTTAAGCTGTCAACATGTTGATGCTTGAAGTTCGTAATGAGCATGAACTACATGAAGTTCATAGGAGCCCTAAAATTAAGAAATAATTTCAAGGAGCCTTTTTTTTAAAAGGATAAAAACCAAAAACCAGAAAAAAAAACAAGCTAATTAGCGCAGTGTTCTGCAATTCAAAGCTCCTGTCTCAGTGGATGAGCTCCATGACTGCCATAAGCTCTTGAAAAATATGCAATACTGGCTAGGACTGGCAAGGAGTCTTTTAGTTTTATAACACATGCCACGCATCCTTTAACTATTCCAACAACAAAGTAAATTCTTTCCAACAGTAGAATTTGCATCAGGTACAGAGTTCATTAGAATGGTAAAGCCATGTTCAGGTTTTTGAGCGTAGTCTTGGCTTTGATATTAATCTAGTAGTTCCCCATCTTCCCCCATCAATTTTCTTCCACAACTCGTATGCACAAACCCACGAACTTTCATTGGTGTAACTTTCACCACGTAATACTAATGCATAGCACCTTATACTTTTATAGGGGCCTCTCCTCTAATTACTGGTCTAGTAAATAACATGTTAAATCCATTGCATATATTCTGAATAGTCAATAGAACATTATGTCAATGTATTAACAAAGAGTAACAGTCTGGGAAGATTCTCAAGAGCCAACGTGAAAATTGCACCAAGCACAAAAATCAACCCAAAGGCTACCAATATTTTTGCAATGTACAAAAAGCTGATTCCTGGCTTGACAACTGCCTTCGTACTATGTGTACCATCAGATGTCCGCTGAGGAGAAAGAGGGAGATTCGATTTATGTCAGGTAAGAAAAGTGTAATCAAAGATTTCCAATATAAGGAAGTGAAATAAACACCATAATAACACCAAAATGATGAACTAACTGCTAGCCTTGTTCACAAAATACAAGCCTTAGAACCTCAAATTCCAGAAGATCAGGCTTAAGCCCTAAATAGATTAAGTCAACATTGAAAGCAAGTCAAGATTGTCAAAATCGTGCTGTATGGCATTGCAGGCACCTTATGTTTAATTACTGCTCACTTGAGCATTGAACTAGGAAATTATTGAACAAATATTTAAGATGTAGCTTATGCAAAAATGCCAAATTGAGTATTATTGATAAACCAACAAGTACATTTGCAAACAAGTGCAAATAGAAGAATCCATTGAAGATAAGGAGAGATATGACTGTTTGACTTAATTTATTCAATGTTTATATAGGCCTAAAGATACAATAGGAGAGAAGAGCTATCAAATTCAGAGGCAGAAAGCAGAAGAGAGAGCGATAGCAAAAACTTGGAACAAAAGGATCCTTTTAAAGGTCAGTCAAAGCAACATAATGTCCAATGAACGGGAGCTGAATCAAGCAAAAAGGGAAGATTCTAGCAATCAAGGCTGACTTGAACTCTACTACGAGCCTAATAAATAAATTGTTGATTGTCTAAGAAAAATTCCAACGCAATTTGCATGTCCAAGTTTTTAATAAAGCAATTTGCACGTCCAAGTTTTTGAAAAAGCATGCAAATTTTCTTTATTGTGCTACTAACAGCTGACCAAGCAGTGAATTTCTAACTTTATTGTGCCGCAGTTAATTATATATTTCTGATGGAAATATTCTCAAGAAAATCTTTTGGAGGGTGGAATTTAAAAATGTTTTAATAAGGCAAAACACTCAACGTAAATTCAGACCAGAGAATTTTAAAACTCGTACCACTTTATTAAGGATCTGTGTTGGAATCAGCTGAGCATCCTCCTTTTTCCTAATACCTACTTTTAGAAAGAAAAAAAAGATATTAGTAACCCAACATCCTACTGCTGTATTCAATAGCTGCTTAAAAGAACATGAGACATGATAAGAGGAATGACTTACAACCATAATCCAGCTCGGTAACTGTTTGTAACTTCCAACCATCACCATAATTCACAAGAACTGCATCAGGGCCAAAACTTATAGGTTCTTCCCCATCCTTAACTGCTTCAATGTACAATGCAATGGGGGCACCATCCTCCAACTTTCTGTTTATCAGAGAAACGGCAAATCCTGCCTTGCTACCCACTGCAAAGCGGCTAGTCTTACGTGAACTTTTGCACAGGACCTCCACAATCTATTGCATAAACCAAAATCAATACAGCCAAGATCCCTAGCAAAAATAAAAAGGTGCAACTACCTCTTAAGTTAGTCACAATGATTAACTCCTCTCAAGTTAGTGACCCGATCATTGGTCATATTATCACAATCATAGCCTCATACATAGTTATGGTGATATCATCTAAACATAAACTAAATGAGAGCTTTCGAAACATCCGCCCCTATACAAGAATTATTTCATATCATCCAGTTCAAGAAACAGCTAGTCACACAATCACAGTTTGCTTTCCATTGAATGCGCTTAAATACTATTTCAAAAAGGGGGAAATCAATCTTTTACCGAAGACATAAATCAGTGTCCTATCAGTTATATTTAAGTACAATTCGAAAAACTACGAAGTGAATGTCTGCCGATAACCCTTCCGTGCGCGTCTACCCTAACAAGCCTACGATAATCAGCCCTATCCGAGAAATCCCAGAAGTCATCAACGTTGATATGAATCCTCATAACCACAGAAAAGTCACCAATCTAACTCGCATCCGATTGGATAAATACATAAAAGTACATAATTATATATATAGACGGAGAAAGAAAGAGTACAGGAGAAGGAGGCAGGGTAGATTCGGGCTTTGAGTCTTCTTCTGCCATGGACATCAAACCTCATAAAATGAGAAAGGACTGAACCATTGGATGTAAAACCGAACAGACAATACTATTATTGAGAAGGGGACATGGGAGAAGAAGAGATTGACCTGAAATATGGGCCGAAGAAGCCCTAATTAGCAGCAATTGAATGGGCCTTCTAATGCAATTCGGCCTGATTTGTTTTTTTCTTCTTCTTTTTACTGCTGCCATGTACACACAACTTAGTAGTAATTCACGGTTTATTTGGAGTGTGAGATTAGCAAGAGAAACGAACGATTTGAAGTTGCATTAATTGACCATTACAAAATTGATAGCACTGGAATGGTATGACGATTATTCTTCACTTCAGTATAGCTTAACGGACAGCAGAAAGATAGGAATTTACAGGATAGATGTAGTGAACAACAGGAGCCGGCTCTTGAAGTGTACTTCCAATGAATGCAGTCGTACAAAATCATTATTTTCTCGACTTCTTCTTGTTTGGCAGGTATTGTCATTGGTTGATACATAGGAGATTACAGATTTGATAACATAGAGAACAAAGGTTATGTCTGACATTCTCTGCTTAACATTTTCTTAATACATTCTCGTCGAATTCTGCGTTTTTCGTCTTTTCTTGGGGGCTCTACACATGTCAGCCTATCAAAGGCAATATTGTGGTAACAGTTCAAGAATATTTGCAAAAGAAAATATTCCAACCTGTAAAAGACTTGAAAGCATCGCAACTTCACTCGAATTGATCAGACTTCCAACAATAGCTGCTACGTGCAAACTGGAGGATAAAGGCCGCATGAAAAGAAACTAAGGGGTCGTTTGGTTCCACTTCTATTTTTTTGTTGTTGTTTTTGGTTTCTGTTTCCTGTTTTTGGTTTCTGTTTTTTTCCTTAAAAAAACGAAAACCTATTTGGTTGAGATTTGTAATATAAAAACTGAAAACAAAAACTTGTTTGGTTGAGATTTTTAATAAAAAACTGAAAACAAAAACTTGTTTGGTTTTATTAACATGTTTCTATTTTTGTAATTATACTATTATGTGTAATAATTATAATATAATACATTACATTTTTAAATTAATTAATTATCATTATAACTAAAATTAAATATATGCTAATCAAATATTATTAAAAATTACACATTAATTGTATATAATAAAATTACATAAATTAGAAATTATATTAAATCGTTCATGCCTATTTTCGTGTTATCGGTTATTATAGAATAACCTTCCGGTTGCCATGGTAGGCTAAGGTGCTTCCATGAAGAAACGGTGTCAAACAGAACAAGAAAAGAGAAAGCCATATCCACGACCGAAAGCGCCGAAAGAGTAAAGAAAAAGAACAAATACAAGTAGATAGGAAATCGCGCACAAACCAAATATGTGGAAAACGAAGAGAAACCAAATAGAGGATAAAACTGGAGTCACAAAAAAAATCACAGTAAGCCTTGAAGACGAAGACGCGGCGCGGTGAAGTGAAAAAACTGTTTTAGAGTAGAAGAAAACCTGTTGCGAAAATTAGGAAAACGTAATTTTCTGGTTTTCATAAATTCGTTGTAGTTTTTTTAATTTTTAAAACGCCACAACACAACAAATCTAACCAAACGTGATTTAATAGATGGTTTCCTTTTTAATAAAAACCACAACTAAAAACGACAAACAAAAAATGAAAACAAACGGGCCCTTAGTTTTTTGTTATCGTTATCGTTACTGTTAGTGAACAGTTAGTCAAGTTAGTGAGCATTTTTATTTTTCAGCATAGCAGTGCATATAAGACTGGCAAATATACTCCTTCGATATAGAGATGAATATACAGAAAGTTTCTGCATTTTAGCTTCTTCCATACGATAGTGAATTCTGTTCATGGTATTAGAGAAGAGTACGATCCATAGTCTCGACGGTTGAGTGTTGACGGCAATATGGGGATGAGAATGCCAGGTGTCGATCACTCTCCAGAGGATTGTTTCCAGTTATACAACTCCGATCATCCTGGAATGATGCCTGTTACAGCACAATTGACAGATACGAATTTTTATTCTTGGAGTATTTCCATCCGCAACTCTCTCGAAGCTAGAGATAAGCTTGGTTTTATCGATGGTACTCTACCTCCACCGTCATGCGAAGTGACGTACAAAAGATGGCGTAAAGTGGCTTGTATGGTGAAACAATGGATTCTCAATTCCATTTTGAAGGAGATTTCTGAATCGTACATTACTTGCAGTTCTGCGAAGGCGTTGTGGGATAAGCTTGAAGAAGTTTATGGAGAAATTAATTTGCCGCAATTATTTCAAGTACAAAGGGAGATTAACTCTGTCGAGCAAGGTAACTCTTCGATAACTACTTATTACAACAGAATTAATAGATATTGGGATCAATTAGGGCAACTTATACCTATACCAGTTTGTAGTTGTCAAGGTTGCCATTGTGGGGTTAATAAAAGGTTAGTGGATATCGACAATGCTAACAAGTTAATCCAGTTTTTGATGGGGTTAAATT
>JAOTBA010000002.1:9728780-9739914 GCA_025629845.1 Erythroxylum squamatum
CAACAAATCTAACCAAACGTGATTTAATAGATGGTTTCCTTTTTAATAAAAACCACAACTAAAAACGGCAAAAAAAAAATGAAAACAAACAGGCCCTAAATAAAAGAAAAAGCAGCAGTCATTTTCTATTGGAGGCAAATAATCCTAGAAAGCAATATTCCCCTCATCAATATATGTAAAATTCTGATATGACTGAAAATGTGTATATGCAAACACCAAAATTTACGAGAATTTGCATTTCTTGGAAAGTTGAAACAGGCATGCATACAAGTATAGGACTACAAACGCCTTCGAGATTTCCAACTAGAGCTCCTTATATTCCACTGTAAGAATACAACTAAAAGACTGCCTTCCTACTTGAGCTAGGCAACAGTTCATAACTTAGTGCTTGTCCCAATCCTTCAATTTCTTATTTCCTTTGGGTTTATCAATTGATGTATTCATCCCAGCCATTTTTGCATTGTACTTTGCCCGAAGAGGATCGTTAAATGTCCACCTACAGAACAGACATCAAGAACAGATTCAGTAACCAATATGCAACTCACAATGATACATTTAAAGGGATAGAAGGCACAGAATTCCGATAAATTATTAGTGGAAACTTATTCAAAAGTGTCTATCAACTACTTCAAACAACAGTCAAATGGAAGATTCGAAGGCCAAAAAAAAAAAAATTCCCCTTCTTCGAAAACAAACATCACATGTTAAAGAAAGCCATGAATAGGTCTTATTTCTACGTGCCTACTGTGAATCTATAGTTTAATAGTTTACTTGGCCCACTATAAAACATTAGAAATGTAGGAATGGAGATAAAAATTCATTAGCACTATATAATACCTACAACGAAGTAGCCAGTCAACCAACTTAAGACCATTGTTCAAACTTTGTTTTTCCGACCAAACAAGAATTCCTCAGAAAAGGGGCTCACTTTCTCCCACTGGCAAGAACTCATTTCTAACTCAAATTACGACACCCATGTGAGTACACATAAAGATCAGAACTTGAGCCTTAGTTAATCTGCAGTTTGAAACAAAAATTAAAAATCATGCAAAGGGTGCATCTTGGTTTTTAACTATGTACTATCATGTTTCTTTGTTGAAACTCGATGCTTCACCCAGTTTAAACACTCCATAGCTATTTTAGATCAAATCTCAAGATAAGCTAAAACAAAATAAACATCATGCAAATCACATTATTCGTGGCAATTAAGGAGCAGAAGATCAGATCTGGAGACAAATGCTTGGACAAGAGAAGAATGGACAAAGAAAGCAAAAAATGAAATTATTAACCAGAACCAATTTGCAGAAGTGAACAAATGCTTGGACAAGAGAAGAATGGACAAAGAAAGCAAAAAATGAAATTATTAACCAGAAAAATGAAATTATTAACCAGAGCCAATTTGCAGAAGTGAACTTACGGATTATTCCAATCAGTAGTATCCTCATTGACAAGATGTGTCCATTTTGTTCTTCCACTGCGGCCAAAGTGTTTGACTTGCATAACTTTGGGCAAAATAGTTTTGTCCATCTTATCTTCTCCTGTTGGAGCAGAGAAATCACGCCTATAAATATTATCTGTTCCGACAGTTGCAGAGAGGTCATCAGACTGGGCCTGGAAGAAAGCACCCTTGTGGTAATATTTCTGCATAAACCGCCACTTCTGTTTCGAAGTTGGAGCGGGCTTAGGATTCTTCCTCTCCCATTCCCTCCTCTCTTCCTCCGTCATGTTTCTGACCCTCTCAACTTCTTCCTTCTCCTTCAACATTGCCTCACGGGCATCCCTATCCCTCTTGATTCTTGCAATCTCTCTCACCTTCCAAGCTTCATATTCCTCTGCCTCGTTCACTTCATCATCTGTATCCACATCAGCAATATTTGCCTCCATTTCTAAGTTCTTCTGTATTTGTTCTTCTTTCTGAATTTCCTCAACCAAAATTTGTTTCGTCTCCACCTTCCTCTCCTCCAATTTCTTCCTTAGTTTTTCCTCAAGAGCTAGTTCTTCAGCTTCAAGTCGCTCACGCTCAGCTATGGTATCTCTCTCTGACTTTGGCACAAACACAGGCTTCACCATCGCAATTCCCGTAGTTTCCTCTTCAGAGTCAGTCTCATACTCCGATTCCTCTTCCTCCTCTTCCTCAGCTTCCTCCTCCTCTTCTTCAGGAAGAAGAGCAGCTTCTTCTTGCTCACGCAAAAGTAACTTCTCTTTAATCTTCCTCCTCCTTTCCTCCAGTGCTTCCTCATCCTCTTCTTCCACATCCAAGCCTTCTTGCCTTTGGTATTCTTCTTCATCTCTGGAAACAATCTCAGGTTGCCGGATTCGGCGATGCTCCGCCCTCACTTCATCACGGTTATCAATCCTACTCTCAGCCAAACGGCGCAGTCTGGGGTCATCCCGTCGGGCAACATCAGAATCATCTTGTCTGGGGAAATACCTCTCAACAGCAGCTGTCCTAGCCATTGTAATGTCCCCATCTTCATCCGCCTCATCAGCCCACTCAGGGGCTTTTCCAGGCCAGTATCTCTTAACTTTGGTTGAACCAATTTTACCTCTAAGCTTCTCCCTAACTGCTAATGCAGTATCACTAACACCAGCCGTAACCGACATAGCTACGAATAGAACACAACCAAAAAGGGGGTAACCTTCTTCTGCCAAATCCACGCGGATCCCTAAATCCCAAGAAACAAAATGGTTCCTTTTAAAAAGAGACAATTCTGTTCTCACACCTTCAGTTCATTTTCCACAACGAAAAAGAAAAGTGAACAAAATCGAAAAGAACACCAAAAACGATAGTCACAAAGAAATTCCTAAAACAGTACGAAACAGGATATAAAGAAGCAAGAGACAATGTAAATTGAATGGTTGCAAAAAGTAGAAAGAACTGAACCTAAATACCAATTGGGTGGTAAAAAACTACAAAGTCGAAGGCGAACTCAGACAAATAGGGATGCAAAAGAGCTGGAAAGGAATGGTACCGGTGCTGGGGATTGGAAAGAGAACACTGGCCTAATTTCTAAAAGAGCCTAATTTCGTTTTAGTGAAAGCCAAAATTCGTTATAATGCACTGATGTATAAAAGAGAGAAGAAAAGGAAAAGAAGAGCAGAACTTACCTCAAAGGAGGGAACGAGCGAGACAACGAAGCCTACAGAGAGGCGATAAGAGTAAGAGGAGGACGGTGGGGATTTGGGAACTTGTCGAAAAATTGAGAATCTGATGACAGATTTCAGATTCAAGATTAGGGGTTTGAGAAAGTATGAGAAAAATTATCTTTTAAAAGAACTGGAATAAGAACTAAGAAGCATTGAAAGCAAGAACCAAGAGATCATGCGCACCTACATACATAAATGGGAAGCAACGCCAAATACAGCCCAATCCCAACAGTCCTTTCAATTCCAGTTAAGGCCCAAGACGAGCTTATAATATCTATACATGTATCTTAATGGGAGAAGAGGTTATGTTGCTATCTCAATAATATGTGACTCTTGTGACAAGCTTGACGTGTGTATTTGAGTCGAAGGATATTTTGCTGCAGCTTTCCCAAAAATTGTGTCTTTCGCAGCATTCCTTCTAATTCTATTCTTCTGGTATGTTTTCTATATTGCTTGGAAAATTTTCAGGTTCCAGGTTTGGTTAGATTGGTTGTGCTAGGCCTAGACACAGACCCAGAACGGCAATGGAGTTGGTTGGCCCATCCATAGATGGTGACCTAAACCTAGCAAGTATTTCTTATATAAGTACTACCTCACCTCAATACAGGTACGACGTTAGAACCCTATTTCTCTTTGTTTACAGCCACAAAAACCCTCACAAAAATATTAACTTAAGCATCGGAGGGGCCTGCCGGCAATCAACCCCCGTCGTGCCTTTTTTGTTATTTTGCAGGTTCTTCTAGCTACAATCACTCATAATCATGGATTCAAGCAATGGCGTCCAGCCCCAGCAGATTCTGACAGAACCAATGTTTAATACTTTTAAGTGATCATTTTGGAGGTTGAATGATGTGCCACTAGTGTTGATAGATTATTCTTAATATAAGACCGCGTACTCTCTTCTCAAAAGTTTCTCAAATTGATGAGTTCTTTGTAGTGAACATCTTTATATTAATCTCTCTTTTATGTTCTAATTATATAGTGTGCTTTTGAGTTCATATTTTAAGTAAATCATTGCATCATATGAGTCATTTGAAAATAACCTTTTTATTAGCTAGGGATAGAGTTGCATACTACTAGACATTCCCAGATTTCACACCTCAGCGAGATTTATACTGAGTATTGTTATTGTTGTAGAGTAAATCTGCATCCTCTCTCTCTCTCCATGTTCTTTTCTCTAGTGGAGGGTAGCTTGTATTCTTACTTTTGTTTGATGATCATTTTAAATTGAAACGATACACAAAAGGTGCAATTTTAGACTTAAAAAAGGTTGATTTTAAATTTGAAAGTTCTTCCACTTCTTTCTTAATAAATGCTAAGCCATACTTTTTATTCCTCATATTAAAATAAAATTTATTTACAAGATTAATGTAAATTTCTATATTTTATTCTCACTTAAACCAGGAAAAACTAAGTTTTATACTTAATATTCAAACATTAGCACATAAATTCATACATAAATCATTTATGTCCATTAAGATCTTGAATATAATAATAACCATATAGATGAAGCGAATAAATCACTTACCTTGAGCAGAATTCAACATGATATAGAGAGAGTTTTCAACAATCACAAACTATTTTTTCTCTTTCTTAGCCCTCTTTCTATAGCAGATAGTTTGATGGATAAACAAATACGTTCGTTCTGTATTTTATTTTTGTCTACATACTCAATTAGGGTGGAGAGAGGACTAGTTTATATAACTGTTAACATTAAATCTTGTATATCCATCAAGTACTAAATTAACGGTTAATATTTAATATGCTATTAAATCAAGAAAAACCTTAAACAAAATTTAATATGGGCCTATAGAAAATATGGGTTATAACATCAGGCCATATTTCTTACATTCTTTTATTTGGCTAGATGTTACATCATTAAATTTAATAGTATAACATAAGGCTAGCAGAAAATTAAATATTATAAACCGTTAACATTATAAGTACCTCAACAGAACAAATCATATAATGTGGGTTATGATAGTCATACACAGCATAGTCGTATACTCCCTTTCATATACCACTACATTAAGAACTTATTATGTGTAGGTTCATAAGTTGCATATAAATAACACACAATCCTTATTCTTATTATGAAAATACATACAAATTTCTTATTCAGACAATCATTTATATATAAACATAATGAAAAAGAAATATAAAATTCAGAAACATATTATTATTGAGCTCATGAGTATTAAAACATCATCATCAAACATTATTATCAATCATCAATATAACCATGACCCATCCTAAGCACATGTTCTTTAAATGTCTTTGGTTGTAAACCTTTAGTTAGAGGGTCTATAACCATAAGATCCATCCTAATATTTTCTATATACACTCTTTATTTCTAAATCTCCTCTTTAACAACAAAATACTTTAATTCCATGTGTTTTGCGTCTCTGGTGTATTTGTTATTTTTAGAGAAGAAAAATGTTGCAGAATTATCACAATAAATTTTCAGCGGCTTTCTTACTGTGTTGATAACCTGAAGCCTTAAAATAATATTTCGTAGCCATAATGCATGAATTGTAGCCTCATAATAAGCTAAAAATTCTGCTTCCATAGTGAATGAAGCAATGATAGACTATTTGACACTTTTCCGTAAGATTGCTCCTTCAGGTAATAGGAACAGATAGCCAACTGTTGACTTTCTACTATCAACACACCCAATAAAATCTGAAGCTGAATATCCAATCATTTTTAAATGATCAGGCCTCTTATAAGTGAGCATGTAATCTATTATTCCTTGAAAGTATCTAAACACTTTCTTTGTAGCCTTCCAAGGATCAACACTAGGATTACTTTGATAACTACCTAGCATCCATACTGCAAAATTGATGTTGGGTCTAGTACAGGTTTGTAGGTATGTCAAATTGCCCGTAACAAAAGCATATGGAATTGTTTCCATTTCCTTACATTCCATATCATTCTTTGGATATTGCATAAGGCTAAATTTCTACCCCTTTTGAATAGGGACTACACCGACTAAGCACTTGCTCATGTTAAATTTCTCAACAATTTTCTCAATATACGCTTTCTGAGACAATCCTAATAAACCTTATAATCTCTTATAGAATATTAAAATTCCAATCACATAGGATGTCTCTCCCATATCTTTCATTTTAAAAATCTTATAAAGAAATTCTTTAGTCTTATACAATAAACCCAAGTCATTAGCAACAAGCAAAATGTCATTAACATATAGAACTAGAAATATAAACTTATTCCTACTGATCTTCAGGTAAATACACTGATCAATGGTGATTTCTTCAAAATTAAAAGAAGTAATGGTATTATTGAACTTAATATATACCATTGCCAGGAAGCTTGTTTAAGTCTATATATTGACTTCTTCAATTTACACACCATACTTTCTTTACCTTTAATGGAAAAACCTTCAGGTTGATTAATATAAACTCCTTAAGATTCCAATTCAAAAAGGTTGTTTCACATCCATCTGATGTAGCTCTAAATCAAATTAAGCCACTAATGCTAAAATTATTCTCAATGAATCTTTCTTTGAGACAGCTGAAAAAGTCTCTTTATATTTAATGTCATCTTTCCGAGTGTAACCTTTGACAACAAGTTTAGCTTTATATCTTTCAACATTGCCATTCATGTCCTGTTTGGTCTTAAAGACCTATTTATAGCCAACTCGTTTAGAACCTCCTGATAAGTTTACAAGATCCCAAAAATTGTTTTGAGTTATTGATTTCAACTCGTCTTTTATAGCATCAATCCATCTTTCAGACTTATCACTACCTATGGATTGTGAAAACGAAACAGGATCATTATCAATCTCATAATCAAAATCTTACTTTTGCAAATAAGCCACATAATCGAAAAAATAACTGACCTTCTAACCCTCACAGGTTTATTTAAAGTTATACCAACTGGTTCATTTCCATGAGCTGGTGGTAAGTTAGGTTCTTCGTAAGGTGCTTCTTCATTATCCAAATATTGTTCTTGATTATTTTGATCTTCCAAAGCAGGAATAACATTTGTTATGGTTGTGGGTTTAAGAACATTTATGGGTAATATAACATCAACTCTTATTTCATTAATATCTACAAATTGATTTTCACTCCCACTAACCTCACCATCCTATTGGCATTGGTTGTTTCAACAATTCCCGAACTGTGGTTCAGATAGTGAAACCTGTACTCGTTGGATTTCTTTGGGTAACCAATAAAGTAATAACTAACTATTCGAGAATCTAGTTTTCTTTCATATGAATTATAAATTTGTGCTTCTGCTGGACAACCCCAAACATGCAGGTGTCTTAAACTATGTTTCCTTAAAGTCCATAACTAAAAAGGAGTTTTAGGAACCGTCTTACTAGGAACCATGTTTAACAGATACATAGCAGTTCTAAGTGTATACACCCACAAACTTTGGGTAATGAGGAATTACTCATCATACTCCTTACCATATCCATTAATGTTCTACTTCACCTTTCTGTCACATTATTTTGTTGTGGTGTGCTTGGCATAGTGTACTATGAACATATGCTATGAATTTCGAGAAACTTAGCAAATGGACTAAGAAGCTGTTCAGATTCGTCATACTTTTCATAATACTCATCACCTTTATCAGATCTTATATTTTTCACTTTTTTTAATCTAATTGCCTCTTAGCCTCCTTTGTAAACACCTCAAGGGTATTTACTAGATATATCCATACTGTGAAAAATCATTTATAAAGGTGATGAAATATTTTTCTCCATTAAAGGACCAACTGTCAAAAGGTCCATAAATGTCGGTCTGTATTATTTTAAGAAGTTGATTGCTCGTGGCTCCTTTCTTGCTATGTTTGGTTTGCTTACTTTAATGCATTCCACACATAAGCCAAGATCAGTAAACTCTAGATTCAGTATAATCTCATTCTTTACTAATCTTTCTAACCTTTCTTTAAGTATATGACCCAAAAGTTTATGCCACAAGTAAACAGAATGTTCAACATTATGATTAACAATAAATATGGATTCAGAAAAAAAAAATCATCAAGTTTCAATTTATATAAACCATCCATAAGCATTCCATAAATAATAAATGAATTATTCTTATACAAATTGAAACAACCACGTCCACCATTAAAGGTATATCTGCTAGCATCAAGTTTAGAAACAGAAATTAAATTTCTAGAAATTGAAGGTACATAAAGAGTGTTCATTAGATTGAAGTGATGCCTAGAATCTAATGTCAGCTTGTAAGTCCCTGCACCTTCAATTAGAGCCTTCATTCGGTTCCCTATAAATAGCAAGTTGCTAGTTGTGCTTATAGTTTGGATTGTAAGGAATCCTCGCATAATATTGGAAACATGAGTAGTTACACCAGAATTAAACCACAAAATATTAGAAGGAACTTTAGATAAGTTTGATTCAAAGCATACAGAAACATAATGTATACCTTTCTTTTCGAACCAAGCCTTACGCTTTAGGCAATCTTTATGATAATGTCCTTCTTTCTTACAGAAGTGGCATTTATTTAACTTTTGTCCCTTCCTCTCACCATTAACAACTTATGAAATTTCTTTTTTCTTAAATTTTTTGGCCTTTGGTTTGAGTTTCTTTCCAACTCCTTGACCCACTAAATTAATAGAATGAAATCCTTGTTTCTTTATTCTTTCTTCCTCCTAAATAAGCTTATTAGACAATTCATTAATATTCCACTTATCCTTTAATGTATTATAATTGATATGGAATGGTTCATATTTAGTAGGAAGTGAGTTCATAATAAAATACACTAAGAAGGAGTCGTCCAAAGTCATACCCTATGTCTTAAGTCTTGCTACGATATTAGTCATATCAAGGACATATTGCTGCATACTCTTTGACCCATTAAAATTCATGGTCGTAAGTTCAGTCATAAGTGTTCCTATAAATGCCTTATCATCAGAACGAAACTTATCTTCCACAAGCTTAAGAAAAACTTTAGCATTATGATTTTCAGTGCTAGGAAGAGTAGGCTTAATGTTGATAGTAATTGTCATTAGCATAAAATTTAAACATAACCTATTAGACCTTGCCCACGCCTTATGATGTGCCTTTTTAGCCTCTGTACTAGTATCATTAAGGTCAGTAGGCTTATCCTCTAATAGTGCTAAGTCAAGATCCAAAGCACCTAAATAGAAAGTGACTTGTTCGCTCCATTTAGAGAAATTCACACTAATGAACAAAGTAACAGAAGAAGCTTGAGAGTGAAGGCTAATAACTGTAAACATATAAACGCTCAATAATTAACAAATTCAGATAGGAACATATAAATTAAATATATTGCATGTTTCCTTTAGGTAAACATAACAATATATATCACTATTATTATAATGTTATTTAAACTTTATAAGAAAATTAAATAAACTTCATCAAATACTTATAGCATCTTTGGATAACTATATACATATGGCAAGAGTATATCAATTTTCTCTTTTATATTTATTAGTTATAGAACATTTATTTATTTTTGGATAATAGAAACGTCTAAATGATTGTTGTATTCTAAAAGGAATATTCTCAAAGTATCTTCCGAAAGATGCAGATGGTGAGTTGATTTATCACCTTTATTAGAGGTTAAAGTGATTATAAGGATAATAAGTATATAGAGAAATATCTAATTGAGATTATGATAATTTTTATGATAACTTATCTTAAGGTGTTTGCCTTTTATAGACAAGCTTTTAAGAATTATAGTTAGACTCAAACTGTTCTTAGTAGAGTTGGATCCAACTTTTACTAGGTAACTTAATTATTTTAATTAGAATTATACTTTTCTGACATAAATGAATCCTATCTTTTATTGAACTTGCCATTTTCTAATAATTGGCTCTTTTATTTGGGCTTCAAGCTATCAAGCGTAAGAATGGTGATGGCTTATGTTGAATTAACTTAGGATTGATTTGTATAATCATAAGGAGTGTATTATTTGCTCTAGTTTCTTATTAAAACTTGGATCAATAATGGAACTCTTAATTCTTAGATTTGTAAGGATGTCAACTTGATCAAGATGACCTTTAAGTTGTTTAAGGATCTTTGAACCACAAGTACTATCGTAGCCATGTTAAGTTCTCATAAACTATTTTTAAAACATTAATGATAAATTCTTGTAAGCTTGTTGAAGACAAGTATAGAAGGAGCATCATCCTTCAGACACTTGTTTTATGTTTCCTTACTCAGGTCTAATTTTGATAGATTAGTAACCATCTTCAACCACCCATCTATGGTTTAATTGAGCTATCTTATTCAATAAAGGTAATAACTCAACTCACCATCTACATCTTTTGGAAGATACTTTGAGAATATTCCTTATAGAATACAACAATCATTTAGACGTTTCTATTATCCTTAGTTAGGCAAAATGTCATTTAATCTTAATTATTGATTTAGGTCCAGTATTGATTGCTCGTTCCTTTGTATAAGGTATAAATTATAGGTTATGTTTCATATCCTTGGGGAGCTAAACTTAAGGTATCCTGAAGATGATAAACACATAAATCAATACAACGCAGTAAGGACTCAGAGTAAATGGTTTAGTCTGATAGTAAAGAGTGGGTATACATATTCACAATTCCTAATGTTGGACCCCCAACTTTTATATTAAATGAGAAATTGTTGAAAGGAAATAGAAAAGATGTTGGGACCCGATCTCGAAATCGGGTCCCAATCGGAGAAACGGAAAAACAAAACGAAAACGACTTAGAAAGAACGAAATCCGAAGCGGAAACATAAGGCGAAAACATAACGGAAACAAATCGAATATGAATCTAATCGGATCGAAGGTGAAACAAGTCGGAAAACATAAAGCGGAAGCAAAAACAGAAGCGAAATCGAAGGATCGGATTTACTAAACGAAAGCAAATCGCTTAAACGAGCTGAACAAATGTTCGACATCCAAGAACAAATATCTTAGAAAAACAAAACTAACGTGTCGCGCTGGAAACCCTTAGACTAAGCCAATCCGAACTCCGGTATAATTTTTTTTTCAAT
>JAOTBA010000002.1:9766326-9794071 GCA_025629845.1 Erythroxylum squamatum
TCGACACTGATCCTGGCGTTATTGGAGATCGTCCAGAACAAATGGTTTGTTCTTCCGCTGCGCTTGCGTTCGACGCTTGCTGATGGACGATCCCCTACAATATGCATATATGGGATCCCTCTATCCATAATCACTGACAATGGCCTCATTTTATCTATTCATGCCTAAAAAGGTTTTGTGAATCCCAGGGCATAAAACAAACCTTTACAATTGTTGCACACCTATAAACTAATTGTTTTGTGAAGTTACCAATGGGACCATCCTGTAGGGTTTGAAATAAAAAATGATCAAGCTTAAGGCATATAGGTAGATAAGTTATAAGCATTCTTTATAGTTATTGGACTGCCCTAAGGACATAACAAGGGAGACCCCATTCAGTTTGGCATATGCTATGGAAGCCCTGATCCCAATAGAGCTAAGAATTCCTTCTACTCGCATTGGTAATCACAGGCCTGACATTAATGAAAATGATTTTGCATACACAATTGGACTTTATCGTTGAAAGGAGGCAAGAATCATATGTGAAGAATTCAACGTGCTAATAATCGGTAAAAGTATTTAACAACAAAAAATCGAAACAACATCACATAGAAACAAATAAATTTGTCTTTAGAAGAACCAATATTATTAATAGGTTAGAAGCTAAAGGAAAACTAGTTCCAAATTAAACGACCGATATAGAGAAAAAGATTTCATCAAACTTAGCATATAAATACTTAAGAGAATGGACAATTCAAAAATCTCTAGGACTTGAAATTTTCAATACCTCAAACCTTATTATTCTTGAGATTATATATTTACATTAAATACATTATGACTTCAGGTTGGTTGATATATGTTCATCCATAAAATATAGACTTAAAGTTGATCAAAAATTCAAACTCAAAAAATGGTAGACTCAAAGAATCTCAAAACTTCATACTTGCAAATTTAAAGAGTCTTAAAATTTCAAACTCATAAAATTCCAGACATAAAAATTCTCAAAACTTTAGACATGTTAAACCTGATTGATGATGGCTCTGTAGTATCAATTAGGAGGAGCTTGGTCAGTTGGTATGAGAAGAAACAAATGGGTAAGGAATGAAAAAAGATGGTTGGTATTATATTATGATTGGATGAAAAAAAATTTATATCCCCTTTTGAGGGAGTCCCAATATAGTAAAGAATGAACTTCACTATATTCATTATAGTTCCTATTACCATTCCCTTAAGTGAACTAAGCACCTCCTTAATTATCAGTTATCATACTTGCCCTCATTTGCTTTGTGCTAGCGGCATTTATTAGAAGCATGTGGATGAGGCCCCTTTCGATAATGGTTTTATGGTGTGAGTATGTTGCCTCTCTTTTAGTAATTGTCTGGCTTGTTCCCACAACATCAGAATTTTAGCAATTTGGTCCTCAAAATGTTCATCAATTTGAGGGGTGTTGGTTGTTCTGGTAATATTGGCAGACAGATTGATTATATGAATGTTCATTATTCTTTTTTAAGATAGTAACAAATCAACTAGTTTGAAATGTTGCCAAATGGGAATATCAAAGATTTAAAGAGAGTTCCCACAAACGGCACCACATTGTGGTAGACATGTTCAGTTGGTCTTTTAGGCAAAAGACGCTCCACACAAGATACTCATGAGCAAACGGTGCATCTAATATAGTTTAATAATAATTGGAGCATATTTTAAAGTGTCTCTTTTTTTTGATGAAAACGAATAAAATACCATAGACAAAGAAAGGCTAAAGAAAACTAACCCAAGCCAACAAGCCTACCCCATACACCCGGATCCTACAAGCTTTTCCCCGTCAGAGGCATTACAAGCAGATCTCTCTAAAGATAAAATAGAATCTAAGTAAGAAAGACTAGCATTCCAGCGATAAAGGTTTGCATGTAATAAGGCTACCCTGGCTAATGAGTGAGCCGCCTTATTGGCAATTCTGCGCGTCCATTGGAAGGACAAGTGAAGGAATTGTCGCTTGAGAGATAGGCAATCAAGGGCCAAAATTCCAATCTCAGAATATTTAAAGACGGAGCTATGAGAGCTTGAACAGCTGTTAAACAATCAAACTCCACAATGACTTGATCTATTTGTTTTTCTTTCAACCACGATAGTGCTTATCTTATCGACATAAGTTCAGCGATAACTGAGTCAAATAAGGAAGAATAATGACCTGAGATAGCAGCTACAAAACTCCCTCTAGCGTCCCTAAGTACAGCAGCAAACCCCGTTGCATTCTTTTCTTTAAAAATAGACGCATCGACGTTACATTTTAAAGAGCCTTCTGGTGGTTTAATCCAGCTAGAATTGATAGGGTGTAAGCCACTAAGTGTGACAACGACCCTCTCATAAAACCTCCGAGAATCCTGCCAATCTTTAAGGAAATTATCAGCAAAATTAACAATCATAGTGGAGGGGATAATTACCTTGCCAAACTCTGATATTTCGGTGATACCAGATGCTCCATAACATAGCTAAAATCCGAGTTAAGCTAGGTACAGGCGAGTTTGCCAATATATGCACGAGAAAATGTTCGATCCCATGATTCGGAAGACGCAAGTTCACCAGAGACCAAATTTCTTTTGCTTTAGGACAATCCATTAGCACATGATTCATGTCTTCTTCATGGCCACAAAAATCACATGCAGTGAAGAGCGTGACCCCCTTCCGTAAGAGACGAACTTTGCATAGAATAAACTCCAGAAGGCAGCGCCATTTGAAATCTTTAATCTTTGGGAGAATAGGCAAGTTCCACAGAAGATTCCAAGGCTTCTCCACACAAAAATTAGTGATATCAGTAAACAAACTAAGAGTCAGTTTGTATCCTGTTTTGCCTGAGTAGAAACTGTCCCTACTATGATGCCATATCAATTGATCAGGGGGCTTTGAAAAAGCAATTGGGATTATGGAAACCCGTCTAACATTATAAGGCGTTAGCAACCCTTCTAGTAGCTGTACATCTCAACCAGAACCAAACTCGTTGAAAAGCTCTTGCACTTTCAAATTACCTAAATCTTGAATAAGAGGGGAGGTGAAGAAAAAGTTAGTTGCTTCATTAATCCAGGGGTCTGTAAAAACATCAATCGATGATCCATCTCCAAGTCTCCATCGAACACCATGAAGCAACATATCCTTAGCGGCATAAATGGTCCTCCAAATGAAACTTGAATTAGCCCGTTTCCCTGGCATCTAGAAAGCTACCAGAAGCAAAATATCTAGCTTTAAAAATTTTACTCGGGAGTGAGTTGGGATAAGCAATAAATTGCCAGGCTTGTTTACAGAGCATGGGGAGGTTGAAACAATGAAGATCTCGAAAGCTCATTCCCCTATATTTTTTTGGAGCGCAAAGACGATCCTAACTCGCCCAATGTATGTTCTTTCTATTAGTTATGCCCGATCCCCACCAGAGGAATTCATCATTTTTTGAATTTCATCGCAAGTTCCTCGGGGAATAAGGAAGACACTCATGCAATAAGCAGGCAAAGCTTGGGTGACTGTCTTGATAACAACTTATTTTTCCAGCTCATAATACGCTTGCTAAAACGATCCTTAATGAAGGCAAAAACTTATTTTTTCTGTCTCCCAATTAGCGAAGGGAGACCTAAATATCTTCCAGGGTCAATAGGAGTACTTACCCCTAGAATGGCTTCCACAGCATTCGTATCAATGTGTTTGGTGTTGGAGTTAAACCTGATACTAGACTTCTGATAATTGATTGCCTGTCCCGAAGCTGCTTCATATATGGCGAGTATCCTCTTAATATTTTGTCCTTCCCTCGCATTTGCACGAAAGAAGAGAAAACTGCCGTCTGCGAAAAAGAGATGGGAGACGCTAGGACTACCTGGACAAATGGTAACTCCATGTATGTCCCCTCGCACTTCATTCCTCCGTAACAGTGCAGATAAACCTTCAGCACATAGGATAAATAAATACGGAGACAATGGATCTCCGTGCCGTAGGCCACGCTTAGGTATGATAGAGCCAACTTCAGTTCCATTAAATGCCACTAAATAACGGACAGTAGTGACGCACACCATAATAAGCTCCAACCATTTTCTATCAAAACCCAACTTTAATAAGATAAACCGTAAGTAATCCCAGTAAACTCTGTCATAAGCTTTACTAATGTCGATTTTAAGAGCTGCTTCTCCAACTTTTCCCTTCCCTTTGTCCCTCATGTAATGTATAATTTCAAAAGCCACCATGATATTATCAGTGATGAGGCGCCCTGGGACAAAAGTCGATTGCATGGGAGAAATTATTCTAGGAAGAAGGGTTTTGAATCGATTTGCGATAACCTTGGCTATAAGTTTGTAAAGGACGTTACACAAAGCTATTAGACGTAGATCTTTCATACAACTAGGATTATCTTTTTTGGGAATCAAAACAATCACCGTGTCATTTAGGGTATCCGGAAACTCATGTTTTTCCATCCAAGTGCAGCAATTGTTAAAAATATCCGTCCCCATTATATGCTAACATTTCTGAAAAAACGCCGGCTTCAAACCATCAGGTCTAGGAGCGTTATCCGGATGCATATCGAATATCGCTTTCCTGAACTCCCCCATATGTAATGGTGCTAAAAGAGAGTCGTGATCCTCCTGACTTGCCACCGAATTAATAGAAGCAAAATGATGAAAATCAGAACCTCCTGAAGCTGAAAAAAGCTGAGTGAAATAGTCAAGAATAACATTGCTTATACCCTCATTATCCGAGACCTACTGATCATTATCATCAATGCGTGAAGTAATATGATTCAATCTTTTCCTTTTGGAGGCTTGCGCATGAAAATATCTTGAATTGGCCTCCCCATACTGCATCCAAAAGATTTTTGATCGTTGCTTCCAATAAATATTCTCCTGGGTAAGAAGCCGATTAAGTTCAGTTTTCTACATCCAAAATGAAACATGCTGATGGTTCTGTCGAGCTAAATTCATGTTCGTCTTAAGGGCTTGAATACACTCAGAGAAATTACTCCCAAGCTGCTTCTGCCAGTTGAGCAAACTGTTGCCGCATTTCTGAAGCCTAGAAATGATGTTCAAATCGTTATTGTCAACCCAAAATCCTGAAACAAAATCCAAAAAACCCTCTTCTGCTAACCATTTATTCTCAAATTTAAAGTGCCTAATCCTCTTAGCAGGGAGTTGACGCGCAGCCACCAATTTGATAGGGTTGTGATCAGAAGTAGCACACAACAAATAATGCTGCTTGTGAAAAGGAAAAATAACCATCCAGTCTTCGTTAACAAAAGCACAATCAAGTCTCTCTAATTTAAGCAAGTTTGTTTCTCTGCCTCTCTCTCAAGTATACCCAAAGCCAAGAAGGGGGATATCAATCAGATTACAGTCCGAGATAAATTAGCAAAAACCTTCCAGTAAAGAGCTAGGATACTCCACTCCTCCTAGTTTATCATTAAGGGACAGAAGATTGTTAAAATCTCCAAAACAAGCCCAGGGCATGCTATGAAGACGTGAAAGGGAACGGAGAAGCTCCCAACTAGCTCATTTTCTATTCGATTCTGGGAATCCATAGAAACCTGTAAGACGCCATTTGGGAGTAGTTGAATCATCAATGATAAGATCAATATGGTTATTAGAAAATCTTGTGACAGTAGGAGAAACATCATTCATCCAAAACAAAGCCAGGTTGCCACTTCGGCCAATCCTATCAACACAGAAACAAAAATCATACTTTAACATAGTTTTTATTTCGTCAACCTTAACAGAGTTTGCAATAGTTTCACTTAAAAAGAGAATACGGGGCTTATTAAACCTAACTAGGTCCTTCAGTGCTTGAACTGTCCGGTGGTTGCCTAAGCCACGACAGTTCCAGGCTATATAACTCATGGTTCTCGGCGGGTCTGCTGAGCAAGACCGGCCGTTGATACTTGATATGGGAGTTGAGGTAGAACAGTATCGCTTGTGTTCATCACCTCTACTGAGCTAACTTCTATGTTACCTTGTCTGGGGTTACTTTCCTTAATGTCCATAACCGCAGCTTCTTTATCGTTATGTCTAGGGATATTATTTGGGGCCTTTTAGGTTGAACTTCCACTGGATGCATGGTGATTGTGGCCCAATTGAGAAACATAATATGCATTGGACTTTAGCGTTATCTTCTTAGGAAAGAAAGAGAAATTATGACCTATCCTGTGCGGATTTTTAGCTGCAGATTGCAAAGATTTGAAATCCGAAATTTGTGCAGCAAAATCGGCCCTAAGATCATTCCCAGGATCACTTTTCCATTGCACCTTTCTCCTTGCATTCCTGGCACGCACCTCCGCCTGAATTTCCTCCGGCCATTCACGACAGATCTCCTCCTTCAGCCTTTCAAGTAACTTGAGACAATTGGTTTCACTATGCCCTATTATACCACAAAGATAGCAGATGGGAGGCAGACGCTCATAGCTGAACGTTATCACCATAGGGTCAGCTCCCTGTTTACGTATACTCTTCTTCCGCATAAGCGATTCTTCCACATTAATACGAATCCGAACACCAATATAGTTATTCCATGAGTTGCGTCTATGAGCATAATCGTACTCAAGGTAGGTACCCATCAAGTTGCCAATATTTCTTGCCAGCGTCTCAGAAGCGAAACCCAGAGGGAGACCATGGAACTGTACCCAAATATCAGTATGAATGAAATCTATATCCGCTGGGTTCTCCCCTTCCTTCCATTAGTGAACTAACAAAATACATTTATTGAACGACCACGGTCCTCTAGCTAACATCTTCTTCATATCGATATGATGATAAAATTGGATGATATATAGATTGTTTTCTTCCATTGGTTTGATATACGCTCACTGCATAGGACGCCAAAGACTCAACAACGTCCGTTCCAGAGCCTCGGCGTTAATCGCTCATTCTCCAACCAATTTTCCCAACAAATACAAATCATAGTTGATCTCATCTTTTTGGATATCTTCTGTGGGAATCACGAACTCGGCATTTTCCTTTTCTCGGATAGAGAGTTTCTGAAAGCCCGGATCCATACTACAGAATTACAACGACAAAAAAGATTAGAAAAAATTTACTCGCAAAAAACTCACCATGCACAATCACGGCAGGACCAAAACTTGAACTCTTAAGAGATAAACCAGAGGCACTCTATCTCATATTTTAAAATGTCACTATTTTATAATAATATTTTAAAAAGTGTAATAAAACTTTAACTATTATTAATAAAATTGAATTCGATTTCTACTAGATAGCCTAATTAATCTTTAGATGGGACTCTATTTTCTCATGTAGATAACTTGCCATTTTTTAAATAATTAAGCCTCTTACGTAGATTTCAAAATAACAAATTTAAAGAAGGATGATCAACCATACTGAATTAGCTTGAGGCGATCAATACAAAGATTATATAACACCTTTCATTAAGATATCAACCTTCCTCGTCCCTTTTTTGCTTTTTTGTCATATTAAAGAATATGGGAAGATGTTTTTATATTAGAAACTCAACTCTGTAGCTGGAATTTTAAACTAAATAATTAGACCCTATCTTATTTTAAATTTTATCATAATTCAACGTCAATAATCCCTTGGTCATAATAATTGGTAAGGAAATGACATTTTAATATTTTATATCTGACTTGAAAACAACAATTGACCAGGCCTACACTCGGGATATTCAATATAATTGTCACATCAGCAATTTTGATCCAATTGGGACGAAATCCTGAACATATTTACCATTGTGGGAGATTACTGAAAAGTGAAGCCCCTACTCTGTTTACACGTGGTGATTGATGCATAGAACCTTTTTGGGAAGATGAGAATAAGTTGTAATATGGAACTGGAAAAAGGAAACATTGGGTCAAAAGTTAACATGCAATCACATACCTAGAACAGGCGTGAACCGAAAACATTACTTAGGCGATGTATGGAGAAAATTTGGTTACAGAAGGAAACAACATGGTCACAAAATTTATGTCTGTCACTTCCAAAAATTAAAATTTAAAAAAGAGGAGAAGAAGAAGAAGAAAGAACAAAGGGGCAGACTAGTAGAACCATAGCATAATCGAATGCCGCGATACTTGCTCTTCAGCCAAATGTTGCAATGAGGAAAGCCTTGTATATGCTCATGAACTTGGCCACAAAAGCTGCAAATTTATACATACAATGTCAAGTTCAGTCAAAGAAATGTATGGTTAAATTCGTGCGTACAACCTGATCTGGAATTAAAAATAAATGAAAGCAAGACCTTGAAACTTATATACCTACATTTGAGAATATTAAATTACCATCAATTCAGGTACCTTAAAATTATTTTGAGAAAGGAGAATGCTAAAATTGCTGGAGAGAAATTAACCAGCTTGATATTGGCCAGTGATCCATGGATAAATTCAAGGATAGCAGACAACTCAGTTTGAACAAACAGTAAGATCTAATCAACTACTTGGTCAACTAAGACAGCTTTTAAACCCCTACCATTTTCGATCTGTTAATATTTAAAGACGGGAGAGCAAAATACCATAGCTTGAGATGACTGATTACTTTACTAATTTAAGTAAAAGAACTGAGTCTAATGTTTAGAGACCTAAAGATGAGCGACCAACAGATAAGTGGTAGAACAAATTGTATCGCAGGCTTATGAAATTGATACAAACAAAAGCACAAATACATTTGAGTATAGTGATTTCAGTATAGTACAGTGAAGATCAGACAACCATATACAAAAAGCACAAGTATCCCTTAAAAGCACTAAACATACAGAGGAGAGTATTTATACATTTTAGAAAAGGACAAAGAAAGACTTGGTTGGTTCTTCCTAACTTCGAACAATACTTTAACTGATTGTGAAAGGAACCAAAGCCTGATGTTGGGGTCACACTTGCAGCAATCAATTCAATTACAACAGTCAGAGAAAAATTTACATACCTTCAAGGTGAAATATGGCTTTCTGTCCCATACGCATCCTATGTTCCTGAGGATGAGTAGAGTCACAGGAAAAAAATTGGAAAAGTAAACCATCGTATGCTGTTATGTTGCTAAAACTAAAATAAACTGAACTCGCATAGTTTCCAAAAACTCAAAAGAATTGTTTTAAGTTGTTTATTACACAAACATAAAATTTCACGCTTCATATGACAACTAAGTTTCCAAAGGAGACATCATCCCATGAAATTAATGGTCAAGTAGCTAGTAATCTTACAACAAAAGCATTTCATTATGTGCAAGCCTCAATAGTGCAGACTGATAGGGTTGCATGTAGGCAAACATTAAATTCAAATCACTTGACCAAACAACTTCAAATGCAAACGGAAAGAGTTGAATACATGAGTGTACTTACATAATAAGCAGCCCAATGGCAAATTTCATGCTTTAACTCCTCGTCCAATTTCCTCAACAATTCATACAGCAGCCTCTAAAACAAGCAAATTTCGGACTTCAAGTTAAGAAAAAGGAACATTTGAAAATTGAAGAAGATGCACAAACGTGATGTCCTTACTTTCAAAATAATCTCAGGAGGAATGCAATTAGTCAACAACTCATACAATTTTCCACGAACTTGAAACAGCCTGAAATAGAAAACTCAATTGAATGAAAAATTGGAATAATGACTTGGTCCATTTAGATGGGTGCAAATAGAGAAGCTTCTAAATGCAAGAAAGATACATGAAAAATGCACACCTTTTAGGGCTTTGCTCCCTCATTACATCAGATGCAATTTCAGAAATGTACTCCTCCCAATCCATGGGGGGTATGGCTTGATTAACAGTAAAAGGGTACCTACAGCCATGGTGACAGAGTACAGGATAAGTTATAAGATAAGAAATATGAAACTATATTCTCCAAGCAACAGAAATGAGCTACAAATTGATTTGATCTTAACTGTTGGACTCGGCAAGTTTCAAATAGCAATATTGCTCTCCTCAAACTCCGCTGTGATTTATCCGCTATACGAGCAGCAAATCCAGAAGGAACTTGGAGACCTTCCTTCTTCCCAATAAACTCCAATACTTTAACAATCTGACGGATAAGAATACAAATTGATATGCAAGGTATAACATGGTAAAGTAGGGATTTAAAATCATGTGTAAAACATATTTAGAAAACATAGAGCATTAAAGTAGAGACATATGTGGATGATTTAACCACAAGTAAATAAAGGGAAAAGAAAAAGAAAATTATAACTAAAAAGAGAGCATGCACAAGTGAATATGATCAGTGTAGAAAAAGTATCATTTCGCAATAACCAGTCAGTGCTACAGAACTTTTCTAACCTGCTCATCTGTAGGTGAATTAATTCTGACATTCAAGCAGCGAGATCGAATTGCTTCTGTAACTTTTGAAGAACTGTTACAGCACAGAATCAGCCTACAGTAAGAACTGTATTTCTCCATTGTTCTACGAAGTGAATGCTGTGCCTCTCTTGAAAGCTTGTCAACCTCATAGAGCACCAGCACTGGCATTTCACAACAAGATATCATAAATAAAGCTAAAAACGTGGCTTCTCAACCTCAAAGGAATGCTTGAGTTACAGTTATCCAATTATATTTATCGACTTAAAACAAGGCATAAATGTTAAGGCTTAGCTTTTAGAAGGGTTAATTTAACTGCTGACAAGCACTGTGCTTAGCATGGTATCAACATAGCCTACCCAATTGGTAACATGAAAGATGAGATAATTATAAGAACAAGAAAGAAACTTTAAATGGATGTTGTAGTACACTAGCACTACAGCTTCAATTATACCAAATAAGTAAATCATGGAAGCATTTCCAATCATGCTACCCACCAACTATGCAAACTTAATTTTGTACTTAATCAAAATTCCATTCGAATCAATGATTAGAATAAAAGGAGTCTGCGTCTATAACAAATCTTCATTGACAGTATGCTTTATCAATGCAGATTATAGATTGATAAGAATTAGGGGAATTTTGGTATCATATAAATCCAGAACAAGTGCCATCATATTTGATATAACTGAGAGCTGTACAAAATCTGGAAGATAAAAGAAATCATATTCTCGACTGATGCAATAACCTGCAGCTTCCCTTGAATACCTAACGTCAACCAAGACCTTGAATATCCTTATAGGCGTCATTATTAATGAAGAAGCTTGGAAGTCTAGACCGAAGATTACCTTTGTACCCCTTTTTCCCTTTTGTGTCAATAGGTCTATTCTTAGCCATCTCTTTAATTATCTCCTGAACAATATACCTGTCCTGGAAGCCAACATCACTAGGACACAGCTCGACATGGTTTGTACTCGACACTGTAGTAAGTTCTAGATCAATACTCCTATTTCCAACCTGAGAAGAAATCACAAAAATGGGTGTAAGTAACAAAACCAACAATGAACAATAAGATTAGAAATTCAGTCAAAAGTTAAAATTGTTCCATATTATCAAGAAGTTATATCGGTATAATTGCAGGAACTGTATCATAATCTCTACACGTTCCAATGGGGAATCGAATCGCCTAACATGCAACTTTGTTCTCATAAAAGAACAAATGGCAATTGGACAAGAAAATTCAATATGGAATGAAGTAAACACATTGTACCAGATAAAACTTGAGTACTTCAGAAAGATCAATCAAAGTATCAAACCCATGAAACCAATAATAGAAATAACAAAAAGAGGTGGAACTCTGTTATAGTATTACTGATACTCGACCAAAACACGTTTCCGAATATTCGAATACAGTAGCAGTCGTAAGAACGACAGACAAGAGGATTACAAGAAGACGAGGAATAAAAGAGACACACGATAGAGATAACAACTTCAGACATAGCGTACAACGTTTTGAAACCTACGATATAAAGGCTCTCACATTGTTCCGCTACAGTTGTGTACACGCTAAATGTCCAACTCTTATTGCTAAACGCAGCGTAACGCTCAACATCTTCATACTGCGTCATTCCCTGTTTAATTGTCTTCATCTTCCAAATTCGCTGTAACAATTCCCTTCCCCTTAACAACCTTGTCGATCAAATTAATCTCAGGGAAACGCTTCTGTAGATCAAAAACGTATTCCCATGTAGCATTACCGTGCTCCCCGTCAGACCATTGTATCAGCTATTGCGTTACTGCTCTGTTGTTTCGCTTGACCATGCGTCGATGCAGGATGGCCAAGGGCATCCGCTCTGCCAGCGTTAGAAACTCCAGCAAGGTAGTAGTAGTGCGAGTCTGACCTCGTACGCCCTTTTAAGTTGGGACATGTGAAAAACTGGGTGTATCGAAGCAGAGGTCAGAAGTTCCAATTTATAAGCTACCTTCCCAATCCTTTGAATTACTCTATAAGGACCGTAATATAAAGGTGCTAATTTTTGATTGCTCCGGCGCTGAAGTGAGAATTGTTTGTATGGTTGTAACTTTAGTAGAACCATATCTCCTTCCTGGAACTCTCTATCTGTTCGCTTCGCATCCGCATATTGCTTCATTCGATTCTGAGCCCTTTGCAAGTGGAATTTGGTAATATTAATCATTATCTCTTGACTTTGCAACACACGATCGACCTCCATGAGCTTGGAGTCCCCTGCGATGTACGGTGTATACACTGGGGGTGGATACCTGTATAATACTTTGAACGGTGTAGTGCCAATCGCAGTCCGATAGGTGGTGTTGTACCACCACTCCGCCAAAGCTAACCATTCTCCCCATTTCTGAGGAGTTTCACCACAAAAACATCGTAAGTATGTCTCCAAAATCTTATTCACACGATTTGACCATCCGATTGAGGATGATACGCCGTCGAGAACTTCAGATGAACGCCTTGTAACCGCAACAATTCCTGCCAAAACTTACTTAAAAACACAGAATCCCTGTCGCTAATAATGGATTCGGGCATCCCATGTAGTTTAAATACATTATTAAGGAACAATTCAGTGATATCACAAGCAGTGTACGGATGTTTCACCGCAATAAAATGGCTATACTTCGTAAACCTGTCAGCTACCACCAAAATTACCGACTTCCTCCGTGGTAAGCCTTCAACGAAATCCATACTCACCTCTTTCCAACTCCCTTCCGGTATACGGATCAGCTGAAGTAATCGTGGGTATGCCAAAGTGTCATACTTGTTACGTTGGCAAGTCATACAATTCTGCACATAAACACGTACATCCCTGTCCATCCCTTTCTAGTAAAACATTGCTTGCAGTTTCTTAATGGTTGCCACCGCCCCTGCATGACCTCCCATGGCGTCATCGTGACTGACTCGAATAATCAATTGACGCAGATTTGGGTTAGCTTCGATCACCAGTCGCCCTTTCCACCGCAATAAGCCTTCCTTCCATTCATAAACGTTAGTCTTAGCAGTGCCCACCTCTAATTGTTTAATCAACTCCCGAATAATGCTATCTTCCTGCCAACTTCGCTTGATATCATCTAACAGCTCACTCTGTATCTGTGATACGGTCATCATAAACATTTCAGGACTTGTAATTCTAGAAAGTGCATCTGCCGCCGCATTCTCTTTACCACTACGATATTGCAACTCGAAGTTATATCCCAGCAATTTCGGCAACCACAATTGTTGGAATGTCGTAGACAACCGTTGCTCCAACAGGTACTTCAAACTGCGGTGATCGGTGCGGACAATAAAAGGTTTCGGGGTCAGATAATGATGCCATTGTTTGATAGCCTTGATGATTGCCAAAAATTCCTTCTCATACGTAGATAAACCCTGATGCCTTGATGCTAAAGCTTTGTTTAAATACACGATAGGATGTCCCTCCTGTTGCAATACAGCGCCTATTCCTTGGCCATAAGCATCCGCTTCCACTACAAAGGTTTTGGAGAAATCCGGCAATGCCAATACCGGGGCACTCCTGATCGCGATCTTTAACATGTCAAAAGCTTCCTGTTCCTCCTGTTGCCAATTCCAGTCGTCCACCTTTTCCTTGGTGAGTAATGCGGTTAAGGGTTTCGCCTTAACTCCATATCCTTTAATGAATTGCCGGTAATACCCCGTGATACCCAAGAATCCTCGCAAATCTTTAAGACATTTAGGGGTTAGCCAGTCCTCGATCGTTTTAACCTTCCGGAGATCAATGGCTACCCCTGCTTCTGAAATTGTGTACCCCAAGTAATCAATCTGGCGAGCCCCAAAAACGCATGTGCTTCCTCTTAGATATAACTGATTGCTCAACAGAACATTAAACGCCACAGATAAGTGTTCTACGAGCAGTGTCAACGAAGAGCTGTAGATCAAAATATCATCGAAAAAAACTAAGATAAAACGACGGAGATAAGGTTTAAACAATTCATTCATCACCCGTTGGAATGTAGATGGTGCGTTCGTCAAACCGAAGGGCATCACCAAGAATTCGTAATGCCCTTCGTGTGTTTTAAAGGCAGTCTTTTGGATATCGTCGGGTCGCATACGGAAATGGTGATAACCCGAGCGGAGATCCAACTTCGAGAACCAACTCGGCCCATGCAATTCGTCAAGGAACTCTTCGATTAAGGGTATTGGGAATTTGTCCTTCACAATAAACCGGTTCAATTCGCGGTAGTCAACGCACATTCTCCACGAGTTATCTTTCTTTTTGACGAGTACCACTGGCGAAGCATATGGCCCATAACTATGGCGGATGAAGTCCTATTTTAGGAGTTGCTGGACTTCCTGCTCTATGATGTTCTTCTGCGTTCCCGTATAGCGGTAGGGTCGCACATTGATAGCATCAATCCCTTCCTGGAGCACAATTTGATGATTATACGGACGATTCGGAGGTAGCTGAGTCGACTCCTGGAACACTTTGGCATAATTAGCCAGCACCACGTTAATTTCATCGAACACGCTCCCTTGCTCCTCCGTTAATCGCATCTATTGGAACTGATATTCCATGGGTGTTGACAATTGCAACATGAAGAGCTGCCCCCCTTCGGTTCCCTGTAATGTTTTTTGAAGGCCTTTACTATTGATGATTCTGGATTTACTATCAGGACCCCCTTTTAACGCTAACACCTTCCCATCCCATCAAAATGACATCTTCCTCGTACGGAAATTACACAGAATATCGTCCAAGCCCACAAGCCACTAGACTCTCAAAACAACATCGCAACTGCCCAACGCTAGCACCAATGCGTCCATGCAGAATGATAATCCCTGCATTGTCCAAAAAAAATTCTTACAGCACTGAGTACATCGCAATTGTAACCCTCCACCCACCATGATGGTTATAGGTGCAATGTCCCGCACATCGCACATTCCCTTTTTAACCATGGACACATCTACGAAATTGTGGGTGCTGCCATTATCGACAAGGATATGGATCCGCCTTCGTTGATGAACTCCAAGCAACCGCATTTGCGTGAATTCAGTCTTAATTGCAAACCCAGTCATCGCCTGCATGGAAATCATCGGGCACTCTTCCTCTGCCTCACCAGCAATCTGATTTTCCCTTGCGGAATCTGTTACATCAATTCCTGGTTCATCTTCAGGTATCCAGAAAAATTGGAGTTGCCTCCTCTGGCATTTATGTCCTAACGTATATTTTTCATCACACCAGAAGCATAGGCCCTTAGCACGTTTCTCGTCGAAATCCTTACTACTGACGGTGCGAGGTGCCTTGTAGCGTCCCGTAGGGGAATGTAGGGTGACAGGAGGTGTGGGTAATAACCCATCCGTATGCAGGGAACGTGAAGGAACCGCAATGTGCTGCATGGGTGGCTTCCCACTGGTCGTGGGCCGAGCATGTGAAGCGCGATTCAACATAGAAGCACCAGTCGCCGTTAAGATAGCTTCTTGTTTCCTTGCCAAGGTATATGCCTGGTGCAAGGACTGTGGCTCATGTAGTTGCACCGCTACTCTGACTTCAGGTTTGAGACCCTTCACAAAGAATCCAACTAGATACTCCTCTAAAAGTGCTAGTCGATTGGAGTGATGATCAAACTGAGCACAGTAGTCTAACACCGTTCCGGTCTGCTGCAACGCCTTGAAATTGCCGACTGGGTCATCAAACATCTCAGCGTCAAACTGCTGTTTCAGGGCCTTCGTGAAGTCCATCCATTCAAGCACCTCCGTTTTGAGACGGTTCCGAATAAAGAGCCGGTACCATTCCTGCGCTCTCTCGTCCATGTGAAGGATGGCGACGTTCACCTTCATGTGCTCAGGAGTTTGGTCCACCTCAAAAAATTGTTCACAACGATACAACCATAATTTGACATTGTCACCGTCGAACGAAGGAAACTCGAGTCGTCCTAAACGAAGAGAACTGCCATTGTCATCCTTACTGATGGGTACAGAAGTAGGTCTTGCTAGTGACCCTGAAAGGCTACTGCCTTCCCCTTGTTTAGATCCCTCCATGGAGAACGTCGAGCGCAATTCTCCCACGTCCTTCTCCAGTTTTTCCGTCCGCCCTTGGACCTCCGATAATAACTTTTCGAATACAGTAGCAGTCATAAGAACGATAGACAAGAGGATTACAAGAAGACGAGGAATAAAAGAGACACACGACAGAGATAATAACTTCAGACATAGCGTACAACGTTCTGAAACCTACGATATAAAGGCTCTCACATTGTTCCGCTACACTCGTGTACACGCTAAATGTCCTACTCTTATTGCTAAACGCAGCGTAACGCTCAACATCTCCATACTGCATCGTTCCCTGTTTAATTGTCTTCATCTTCCAAATTCGATGTAACAATTCCCTTCCCCTTAACAACCTTGTCGATCAAATTAATCTCAGGGAAACGCTTCTGTAGATCAAAAACGTATTCCCATGTAGCATTACCGGGCTCCCCGTCAAACCATTGTATCAGCCATTGCGTTACTGCTCTGTTGTTTCTCTTAACCATGCGTCGATCCAGGGTGGCCAAAGGCACCCGCTCCGCCGGCGTTAGAAATAACAGAAACCAATCAAAGTATCAAACCCATGAAACCAATAATAGAAATAACAAAAAGAGGTGGAACTCACGTCAATTTTCCATGCCCTATTCTCCACCTTCCCCTGCAATTACGCGGTAAGAGAAAATCAGTATTTTACATCGTTATCCCGGAGAAAATAGGAAAAAAAAGAAAAAAGAAAAAGAGAAGAGAGAAAGAGAGAGCAACCGTAACATATAAAGAGGTTAGCATAAAGCGTAAAAGAAAAATTAACAAGACCTTTGCGGCACTCGGACCGAAAATTTGACGGAGAAGGGCCATGATTAGGGTTTTCTTGCCGGAACCAGAGGGGCCATAGAAGAGCAAATGAGGACAGTCTTGTTCAGTAACCTTAAAACAGCAACAGCAAGACAACGAAAATTAAAGGGGAAAATTAAGTGAATAAAGAGAGGGAAACGGAGAGGAGAGGAGAAAAAAGAGACCAGTTTCTTGAGATTTTGGGCAATGTCTTGATGGACGATGACCTGGTCTAGAGTTTTTGGTCTGTACTTGTCCACCCACAGCATCTTCGATTTCTTCCAAAGAGATACGAAGAAGGCAGGCACTGCAGCGGAGCAAGTATATATGACACTAAGAAAGTGGCGGGAAGTCACATACTATATATCCCTGTGCCAATATAAGACCGTCGTCTTTCAAGTCGCGGTTGTGGAGTACTAAGTGTACTAACAGATCTAGTTAAATTTTTATTGTTATTAATGATACTGCATTATATTTAATTTTTTTTAAAAAAAACACTAGAGTTAATTTTTTTAATTAATTCTCAATATTTGAGCGTTAATTTGTTTGGTCAACCAGCTAATTTTTAGCTGCTCCTATCTAAACAAGGCCTTAGTCTCAAGATGCTTCCTCCGACTGAGTCATTTTCAGGGTAAACAGGCTGTTAAACAGAAAAAATAACTCTTCTTAAAGCCCCCGCCGACGTCTCCGGACTTCCTAACGTTACCGTCAACCGCCGCGTCCCGGTTTGGGAATTTTAACCCGTTAATATTTGTTGGTGATGGCAACACGATGGAGAGATATTAAAGCACCGATTAAAAGTAGGAACTTTGATAGTTCAAATTGATTACCCAATTTCGTGACTCAATCTTCATGTGAATTCGAAACCTGATCAAAATTAAGTTCAAGCAACACCTCAATTAATTTGGACCATGCTCAGACTGTCTATAAAGAACTTCGGGCCAGCCCGACTCATTGTCAAACCAAATACAAAATGGCTCTGTCGAATCCTTTGATGCCAATACATGTAGTTGCAAGGTTGAAACATGAGAAAACCACAGCTTGTGAAACCAAAGTATCTGATTCCCTATCTGCATTAGCTTTTGATTGCCACTAGAAGTTATGCCTACCAGCATTACCTCTATCTAACCTTCTCTGGCAGACTGGCACAGTACATTACCACTCGAGAAAGAAATACAGTACCGGAAAAGAAATACAGTGACAACAAGAACAAAACTTTCCAAGTTCTCTGTGCTCCTCTGTAGTCAAATCGGGTTACTGTGGGTTAAGAATCCAGTACTCCCTTTTTTTCTTCGGCATTAAGCGATCCATGTAGCATTACATAAATTAAAACTCCGGGCTTGCGAATCTGCTGAATCAAGTGCAGGCCGAGTTGGTGTTTGTCCCACGTTGTTCAGTCCTGTCAGACAAGAGTAACTGCTGATTCCTCATTCGAGTCTACGCATGCATGCGAGGATGTATCTGCACAAAATAAAAGCCCAGTTAATAACGGATGCTCTAACATAACTATTACCTAGCACCAGCTACTAATTTTGACTCTTTTCATGTCTTCTTCCTAAACTACTTTGTTAGAAACCGTTAATGGTTCTGGAGTAAAGTGAAAAGCAATCATCAAAATTGTCCTTTCCGGTCATTCTTTCTTAAGTACTTCATCTAAACTGTTTATGTTTCTGGAGAAAGGTGCAAAGTAGGGAATCTCTCTACACTGACTACTATAAAACAGGCATACAGAGACACAGGCGCATGTGTAGACACAAGCATGTAGAGAGAGAGGAGACAGGACAGAGACAGAGACAGAAAGACAGAAATTTAGGCGCATGTGTAGACACAAGCATGTAGAGAGAGAGGAGACAGGACGGAGACAGACAGAAAGACAGAAAGAAATTTTTGTAGTCATACCTTGACTTACGATTCAGTAAAGATCTGTCATCATCATCTTCACCAATATGGAGTATACACCGAAAAGTTCCTTGTTAATAGATTAAAGACTATGACATAGTTGCTAGCTAACTTTAGCCTCTCCATTCACTAAAGGACTTCCATCTTCGGTAATGCTATCAACTTTATTGCTACTCTTCTTTGGACTCTCTTTGCTGATATCATGCCCATCTTTGGTAGAGCTGACAGCTCTCTTATACACCCTTCTTTGTGAAAGTAAATTGTCCTCTACTTTCTTACTTCTAGGGGAATGTGTGAGTTTGGAACCATTGGTTTTACCCTTTGGCTGTTCAATCTTCTCTTCTACTGGTCCATCCTTTGATGCAGTTACGGACTCACTGTCAGTTCTCTGAGAAGGAATACTTTTTGTGGCATCACTTACTTGCTGCTCTGCACTGGCTTTCTCACCACTTGCTTCAGGAAGGAGTGCTTTGCGGCTAAGTCGAAGCTGCCCCTTCTCATTTACCTACAAAATTGATGAAAAACAAAGAGTAAAGATGGCAGTAGATGGGTCCAACCTCTGCATTAGTTAAATATGGTAAAACAGGTAACAGCATATTAGTTATGATGCCAACTAACAAAAAATAAAATGCATGTACTACTGGGGATAAACACAAGTTAGAAATTTAGCATTTTCCCCGGATACTGGTAGAAAAGTCAAGATTATCAAGGTTATATAATACAGAAATTGTATAGCAACGGAATAAAACCAGAAGAACGCTAATTAATGTCCGATTTCCTCTTTTGATAAAAAGAGAACATTCCTCAATTCAGAACAGATTATACAGAAATTGTATAGCAACGGAATAAAACCAGAAGAACGCTAATTAATGTCCGATTTCCTCTTTTGATTAAAAGAGAACATTCCTCAATTCCGAACAGATTTTGTTTTCAAGTTCTTAAAATGTGGCTTGCCTACCTCAATAAGTTTAACATCAACCCGATCTCCAACTTTAAATACCTGTAACAAAAAAATCAAAACATTAACTCTTTTGAAAGATTTTATTCTCTCATGGATGCTACATATTTCAAAGGAAAGAGAAGCATGAGCTCACATCTTCTGCCTTTGGAAGCCATTCTATACTCAGCTCACTAATATGGCAGAGTCCCTGCAGCAAATTAAGAACTTGAGGAATCCATAAAATTCTGTCCTAGCCAAGCCTAAAACACAGAATAGTTTGAAACTGAAAAATATCCTCACTAATGTATCATTTTTTTCTTTGACTTTGTGTGTATCTTGTATATTGTCTCTAATTGATTAACATCCTGTGTCTAACTAAAAATTATCCAAAGTAGTCCCTGATTTTTGAATGTCAAATAAAACTAGAAAGAAATATTGCAAATGAAAACATTAGATGAATAAACTTAGGAGTTGGGACTACCATTATAGAGGCACATTTAATGAAAACTTCAAGAGAAAAGGCTTGTATAAGCAAAAATTTCCAGTTACTTTCCCATTATTCAAGTAGCAACAGACATATTTAATGAAAATTGTGCTGGGATGATCATGTACCTCACGACCAGGAGCAATCTCCACAAAAACTCCATACGGAGCTATTGATTTGATCTCACAGTTCCTGATTTGTAATAAGTAAGCAGAAACGTCAATTTCTAGCAAATGATTAAGCAAAAAACAATTTTAGGAAAACAAGTAATCACCAAAAGAGGCTAGATAAGGGAAACAACATTTTCCCCAACACCACCAATCACCCAAAAGATAATAATTTAAATAAAAAGAAGCAAAGGCTGCAAGATCTAGAGGAAATCAGAAGATGCTCCAAAATTGCTCACAAAAGAAGACAGACCTGTAAATATCGCCAACTGATGGAACCATTATCAGACTACTAATGATTGATTTAGATTTCTCTAGACTTGACAAATCCTTTGCAGTAATTTTTACCTGACCAGTCAGATTTTAAGAATATCACTAGAGATACTGTAATAGAAATACAACAGAATATAACTTTGTAATTGGAACTTACTATTCCATCATCTTGTGTGTCAATAGCCTCAACTCCAGATTCTTCAATGATACTTCTCACCTTCTTCCCACCAGAACCAATGATGAGGTTAACTTTCCTTGGATTGACCTGTAGGAGAAAAGTTGAATTGAAAAATAACACAACATAAACCCCAGAAACTCAGCTCTAAATTTCAACTAGCCAAGCAATGAGAGAGAATTAGGAAGATACACAAACCTTCATAACATGAATAAGTGGGGCATATTTGGATAGCATTTTAGACGGTGGAGGCAAGCATTCCAACATTTCAGCTGAATAATGGATTTTGAAAGAAAAAAAGGATTTAGATGAAGTGAACAAATACGAATAAACAGGTTGATGCCTCTAATAAGTTTGCACTATAACTTTGAAACAACCTACTATGATCTTGTTATATAATTCATTGTTGGACATATTTCAATACCCCAATAAATGGCCTACCAGCTAATGAATGTCTTTAATCATTGAATCAGATAAAAGAACTTCAAAGATAAACACGCTGCTTAAACATAATAAAGCCTCCAAATAATAATCAAGTTTAGAATACTCTCTTGTATATTAATATTACCAAGAATACGCCTTCGCCCCTCTCTTGCCTGCAGTAATGCCTTTCTCATAACATCTAAGGTGATGCCCCTGACCTATCATTACAAAGTGGAATTTGGTTAACTCGTTGAACTGCAAAATATCTAAAGAACATGTAATCCAAATCCTCTTTTCCTCTAATCATTTAGGTTGGCGATAGACAGCCCTTTAGACGAAAAACCATGTTGTTTTGACAGCAAAGGTATACTTATCAGGACATAAAATGTGACCACATAACCAATGGCAACCTTCATATCCATCTGGAATGCAGTCACTCCATCTTCATTTCCAGCAATCTGAATCACCATATTTCATAAATCATTTGTCAAAAACCACAATTCAATTAGAACAAGCAGATACTACCTTAAAATCCATGTCTCCCGATGCATCTTCAGACCCAGTGATATCAGAAAGAATAAGAGGTATTCCATCACCCCCAAATTCTTTAGTGTCTAATACCATACCCATTGCTATCCCAGCAATGGAGCATTTTACAGGAACTCCTGCATCTTGCAAAGCCAAGCAACCTCCACACACAGAGGCCATACTGTTGACCACAGATACTATATGATCAGTTGGAAGACACAAACGTAGGAAAGAAAAGAAAATCAATTATTCCAAAGAAACCATTAGAAGCCTAACCATTGGAAGAAAAAGATGACCAATTGTTTAAGTTTGGGGATTCTTACCTTGAGGAACCATTGCTTTCGGTGATGGTACTCTCAACTCGTATTGTATAAGGAAAATCATCTTCAGAAGGCAATATCAGTTCGAGCGCTCTCTCTGCAAGCATTCCATGACCAATTTCTCTTCTACTGGGTGCTCCTATGCGTCCTACCTCCCCAACACATGACGGAGGGAAAGAATACTAGAATACAAAAAAGAAGGGAAAAATTTAGTGCTCTCACAGTGCTATTCCTGGAAGAGGATTCTGTTCAATTTATGAATGCTGGTGAATTTCTTAATACAGGAGTTGTAAGGTAGTGCATCATGCAAGTAATTAACAATCCTCGCCAACTACTGATAATCAAATAAGAACAAGGGATCCAACTGTGCTCAGGAGCACCAAAAGGCAAAAGTTTCAATTGGCACAATGACAAACTAAATAACTGGTCAAAATTTGTAACCAGTTATCTAGAACTGGAGTTGATCTGACCCACTAAACAGACTATCATTGCAAAAAAAGTCAAATGCAGAGTGAAAAAAGTGATAGAAACTGAGAGAATTATGAAAGCAGAAAGTTTTTACGGGAAAAGAAATCAATTTAATAGACAATAAACACTCCATAGGTCTCTACTTTCCTATGCCTATTCACGGAATAAAGAAATGTCAAAATCTAATTAGGATAGCATCAGAGAATTGTGCAGATAAAAGCCAAACTAGTACAAAAATCCCTTCTACTTGGTCTTTTTACCAAGATAAATGCAAAAAAGGAACAACTTGCACAAAGTTTCAGTTGTTAGTCTTCTTACTAGTCTTGTTTACAAAAGCATCAGATCAGCAATATCATTACAAGTCATCCTAATAGTTATTATTTCATCCCTGAAGTTTTCAGAACTTGTCTCCAATTGCAAATAAAGCTTCTATGTTTTTGAAGGAAAAAAAAGTGAGGAAGGGGGATCACTTAGTAGAATAAAGAAATATTCTTTAAATTACAGGCACAAAATTTTCAAATAAGCATTTAATCATCAGCAATTTTAAGTCAGACATAAAGAGCAAGACATGGTCAGATAAATAAATCAGTCTAACAGCCTTCAAATCGAACCAACAATTGTCATAAACCAGCTTTCTAAAACTCCAGACATGTAACCATCTTCTCTAACAAAACAATTTATCCTATGGATGGGAATCAATGGAGGGTTGCTTATGAGGGACAGTATCAAGTTCTCCATAAGCACATTGCACTGTGAGTTATGTAGTACAGAAATGGAAAATCTGGAGCATCATATGATTGGATGCAGTTATACCAGGCAAGTATGGGAGCGGATGCAGACTATTCTCAACTACGACAGACCAGTGGACTCTTGGAGTGAAACTATTACTTGGTTGGGGAACCTTAGAGTGCATAATGCAGCTGATCTTAAAGTAATTAAGTTAAGCTGGGCAGCTTTGGTGTACTACATCTGAAAGGAGCGTAATTGTAGAAGTTTTAGACAACAAAGCTGAAGTACTTAAATGGTTTTCCAGGACATTTTCCTCCATTGCAGATTGGCCATGTTAGCAAGAGGAATAGCTGTAAATCTATCAAGTAGTATGAAGAGACGATGGGAATTGCAGTAATACTGGTTTATGTGGTCTCAAAAGTACCCCTTAGATAATTAGATGTAGACGATTACTAGGAACCTCAACTTTTTGTAATATAGTCTTTTTGGATTATCCTTGACCTTTTGTATCTAGCTGTAATTATCTTTAATCAATGAAATATTTAATTTTCAAAAAAAACAATTTCATTATCAGAATCACCGTGCAGTACCTGAAGATAGAACCTCTTGAACTCTTCAATGTCCACAAGGTTGTCTACTTTTTGTGCCATTTGTTTGTCACCAAGTGTGACCACTGCTAGTGACTGCAAAGGAAACAATTATACATGTAACTAGTATACATTCATTAAAGCTGGCTGCTAGGGACAGCTAAATTTTTTTGTCTAAAATGCCTTTAAAGCACAATACATGAATGAAATAGGTTGTCACTAACTAGCATTGTTTTAACAATAGAAGAGTAGACTCTAAAGCACAAGTCGGTATTCTAAGAAGTCCTACAAAAATTTGACGTAGGACAGATCAGACATCAGTCCGTGTAAGCTTAATGATGGATCAATGGTGGTCTAAGTTGATTCTTGGCTTCAAATTTTTGTTCAAGGTAGATGAAAATAACAAGTACTACCGTTAAGGTAGATGAAACTAAACATTGCATTTCAACAAACAATGCAATCATCATGGCACTCCAAGGATGGTATAACAGTGCATATTATGCCAACAATCTCTTTTCTGCAACATACAAATATTTTCATTATTGTCCAAAAATCAGTATTTAATTCGGTAATCACTTCATGTTGTCGACACCAATATCATATTAAAACAAACCTGTGTTTCCCCGCGAGTAAAAAGAGCACTTCCATGTGCCCTTGGAAGCAATCCACATCTTGAGTTAATTGGGCGTATGCCGTCTGGGTTTCGCCCATCACTTCTTTTACCACCCTATAACAAATGACTATAGAATGAACGATAACACGAAAACATGAAAATCATCATCTTTATGATCAAATAGATGACATAAATCTGCCAGGAATTGCAGAATATTCCTACGCATTGTCCCATATGATCCACATTATTGAACTATGTTTCTGTTTCAGGTGTAATTTCATAGTCCAAGTACTTTTAATAAGAACATTAAAGTTCTATAGGGCCAAATCATAATTCAGTTTAGAAACTGCAAAATTTTGCAAGCCTGATCGGATAGATTCTGTCACATTAAACAATGAAATTCAAGCAGCTTTTTTGGAAAAAAAATTTTAATCTTATAGATTCTGTCACATTAATCAATGAAATTCATGCAGCATTTTTTTAAAAAAAATTAAGTCTTAACTCTTGGATTTACACAATAAAACGAGAAAGGAAACAGATATAACCATTACATTTTTTCCGCTGCTGGGTCCAAAATTAAAGGACAGAAAGAAGAAATCATGTGTTGAAAGTTACATGTAATATTTTATTTCCCAATAAATGAAATTTTGAAAAAAAAGTTTCCGCTAAGAAAAGTTGAACACATAAAATAACATGGGCAGAAGCTCTAAGGCTGGTAGAATCAGTCCTTTCATCTTGATATGAAAATGGAAGGAAATAAGGTATTTATTTATATTTAGCTATAGCCTCGTAGTATCGTCTACAAGAACCAAGCTAACCAGCCACTAATGGCCCTTCAGCTATCAGCCGAAACAATGCAAAATATTCCGATACCCCTCTACTGCCCTTCCCCTCCCCTTACATAGTACTCTCTCCTCTAACGGATTTCCCTAACCGTTAGCTGACTCACCCTTCCCAATTCTTCTAGAATATGTCAACATGGGTTTGAGGCCCATGTCCCGACCCTTCTCTCTCTTCCTCCTAGAATAAGTCACTATGGGTTTAGGACCCATAGTGCTATCAGGATCTGTGGTGCTATCAATGCCGCCCTCTTCAGAATCTGCCTTGTCCTCAAGGCAGAAGGAAGGCAATTGCTGCTGTAGTTGGACAGCTGCTGTAATTCGCCTAGCCACGGATTCTTGGAACACCAGCCGGTTTGTTTCTTGAAATTGGGCCGGACATAGGGTAGTATTACTCTTCGACACTTTCATATCAGCATCACTTCGTGGCTGTCCAATTTGGGAGTCCATGGCAATGGACTGAAGCATCCCTTGCATGGCAGAAAGCTGTTGAGGCTGCTTGCAACCCTGCCCTCTCAAGATGACCATTTCCATTCCCTGCTCAAAACCCCACCTGATCGTTTTCTGCTTGAAATCCACCCTTACCTCTCCCAAGGTTTCCAACCATTCAGCTCCCAAGACCAGATCGATGCCTCCCAGCTGCAAAATATAAGCGTCAATCCTCAATTCCACATTCCCAACTATCACCGACAATCCCCTACACCGACCCTGTGCAAAACACTTTGTTCCATTACCCAACTTCACTCCATAGGGTTCGGTTGGGGTCACAATCAGACCCAGGGTGGCGACTAAGTCTTGCGAAACATAATTGTGGCTCGATCCACTGTCGATGAGGAACAAGATCGGAACGCCAGCCACCCTTCCCTCAATTCTAAGGGTCTTGGACTGAACAATCTCCTCGAACTCAGCTACTTGACAAACCATTTCCCAAGCCTCTCCCTCTTCGGTTTCACCTCTTTCCCCATTACCAGACGGTAACCCCTCTCCTTCATTTTCCTCCAAAACCAACAGACGCAAGTGTTTGTCGGGGCATATATGTTTAGGACCGAAATGCTGGCCACATTTAAAACAGAGGCCCTTAGCCCTTCGGTCCAACAATTCTTGGTAAGAAAGGTTTCGGGTTCCCCTAGGTCGTCCGTCGGTGGCCCTCTCCTCGCCGGAACGCCGATCAGCTTCTCCCTCCCTGGTGGTTCCTTGGTTCGCATCCCGTCCGGTTTGCGCTGGGAGTGGAGTCTGACCGGATCGCGCACCGACCCAGGTGCGTCCTCCTACTGTCGGGTTTGGAGGCCCGACCCGTGGGTCACCTGCGGATCTCCAGCCCATCTTCGACTTATATTGTGTCGAAGGGTCGAGCTTACGCTCAACTGCTCGTGCGGCTGCGATCAACCGGTAGCGTGAGGAGGGATCCAGCGCTACTACCTCCAGCCGTATATCCTCTCGCAGCCCTCCAAGGAAGAGTCCCATGTATTGATCTTCGGGAAGAGGAGGAACCTGAGCCATCAACATCTCGAAGGTCTCCACATATTCATCCACGGTTCCCTGCTGTGTCAACACCTTCAGCTGAGAAAATGGGTTTCCGACGTAGCGATCTCCATACCGATCGAACAAGGCCCTCTTGAAGGTCTCCCAGTCCAACTCTGGTCTCGACGCTAAGAGCACCTTAAACCAGTGCCAAGTCATGCCGTCCATGCAGATCTGAGCCAACTGTACCCGAAGCTCGGGTGGGGTGCTCTGAACTGCAAAATACATTTCCGCTCGTGAGACCCAACCTACCGGGTCATCACCTTGGAATGGAGGGAGCTCTATTCGTTTGGCCCGGAGCTGATACTCTTCCGACGCCATGGTGGTTACACCGCTTCCCCCTTCGGCGGTCTGTACCGACTTCCCACGGTCAACGGAGCTGGACCCCGCCTCTGGTGATCGGTGGACGTTCTGGCGTTGGAACCCCTCTCGCATCTCGGCGTGCATCGCCGCTAACGCCCTGGAGAGTTCATCGACTCCCTTGTGTAAGCTGCCCAGTTGAACCGTATGGTCCATCAACTTCGTTTCCACTGCCGTCATACGAGCATCCATCGCTTCCCATTTTTGTTGCGCCATTCTTGTTCGCATACACCGGCTCACTCTCAATGAAAGCACCAATGATACGCAATGGATGAGAAAAAGGTATGTTTATTGATAAAATAGCTATAATCTCGTAGGAGGTTCTACAAGAACTA
>JAOTBA010000002.1:9794171-9809958 GCA_025629845.1 Erythroxylum squamatum
CCTTCTCTCTCTTCCTCCTAGAATAAGTCACTATGGGTTTAGGACCCATAGTGCTATCAGGATCTGTGGTGCTATCACATCTTTCCTTCTTCCCCCATATAAACCAATAAATAAGATAATAAGCTTCCTTTCCTTTTTACTCCAATTTCCTGTTCTATTATCATTTCCTTTCCCTTTTCTAAATTTTCCCCCAAATAGTTGAATACACTTTGCAAGTCAAGTCTCAGGTTAAAAGATAAAATTTTCCGAAGATTGGCCAGACTAGCTTTAGATTTCCTCATCTCAACCATTACTTAGGCAGATCTCATACCTCCACAATACGCCTACGAAGGAATTTGGATGTGATTTCTTTGAAAACCAACTTCACATCTACCTCGAGGAACAGCTTAAGGAGGACAATCCAGAGAAGATGTTAAAAACGTGCAACAAAAAGAAAGAGAAGTTATACAAATGATACATGATAAAACGGTAATAACAGAAACCAACACTCACCACTGGAGGAGATTTTCGTGAAATAGGTTTTATGTGTACATCACCTTCGTCCACTTCACCATCCACAATAACTTCCTCATCCTCATCTTCATCCTCAAGCATCTCTGCTACTGTTTCACTGGTTCCAAGATTTTGGTCTGTGCTTATGTACCCTTTCTCTGTAAGTATATTCAGGACTTTTTCTTCCAGAGATGCAAGAGCCTTTCTTCTTGGTATCTTTCTCCTAATCTGTAGCGCTTTCACTAATTCATCACCACAGATTTCCTGTCCAAATCATGCAAAAGATAATTATATAACAACAATTATACTATAAGTAAACTTAATTAGATAGAACACCATACCATAATTAGAAGTATAGGGGTAAATGATAGCATAAACCCAAAGGAACAGAGAAAATATTACAGGAAATAGTTGAGGATAAAAAGTTATCAAGCTCCAAACAAATCCTTTTGATACAAGGGTACATGTTTAACTTATGAACTGTCATATTTATAGTGTCTGCCTAAGTGCATAATGCTGAATTTCCTATTAGGCTGTGAAACAATATCATTTGTGAATCTCAGGTAGCAACAGACACACAGGGAGCACAATATAATACGGCACACATGCACATAAGATATACAAGCCTCTTTGACAGGCCAAAGATCAGTCAAACAGAGTGCCCAAAATTTCTGGCACATCCTGCATATCCAAGGTGACATGAAAAACTTGAGCATTTAGCATTCTATCTTTTATCACAGAAATTGAATGTTATTTCTCCAATACAGGTGGCACTATTGCTGTGATAAAAGCTACGGTAAAAGGAAACTCAAAGTACCTCTACATGTTTATAGAGCACAGGGGGCGGTAATCTGATTGCATCAAACATTTTTGGCTTTCCACACTTCTTCACCAAAGCGTCAACTTCATTGCAAATGGCACATACTGCATCCTGGCTTTTAATGAACAAGCAACAAGTTAATATTTGATTTCCTCAAAAGAATAATTCAAATAATTGGTTACTAATAGACTCTTCTTATGCAACAAAGTGAGAATAATGGTAACAGTGAATAAATATAGAAAAGAGAGAGAAACGGGGGAAGAGCAGAAGCACACACTCTCACATACATGAGCATAACAGGATGTCATGGATTAATCAAATCACCTCCAAGAAAAACATGAATAAGCATGGTACATGGCCCCATTCCCCACCGATATGGGGATATCCTCTTGATGCAAAGCGCCATAATTGGAAGAGAAGTAGCAACTTTCCGCTATTTGTTTCAAGTCCTCTTTATGTGCTCACTTGTCAGATGTCTATTAGTGAATATATGTACCACGCATAGTCAAATGATCCCTCAATCAGTACTACTAATTCATGTTATTGCTTCTAACCAAAGTAAACTTAGTGTATACAAAACAAAAGGTTGATTACTAGGAATTAGTTCAAGCAAGTACAGCACAGTCCGTTCAGTGTGAAAATTTTCATGACATGACAATTACAGAGCAAGTAGAGCAAAACAAAGGAGATGTTCGAAACTTTCACGTCCATATTGTCCAATATTGAATTTCACTTTCCATGCCACATAGTAGTTCTCACAACCATAGATGGTCACACATGTGAAAGCGTGTATAAATTAGTGCACGGTGAATGTAGTGCAGAGCCACAAATACCTATTTGTGGCCTCTAGACTTCACAGCCACAAATAATTGCCCTCTAGACTTGGTTACTAAGTAAAATAAACAATTAGGATACCCTTTGCAAAACATGCAATATCAGAAACGCAACATACTCAAATCAGAAAAACAACCTGCCCAATTTGAATTGCCTCAAGCAACTTCTCTTCTGGAAGAAAACTGCAATAACCCTGCACAGGACCAGGTGATGAATATGAGATCTATGTACTAGACCAAAGATAACGGCCAGCAATTGTTGGACACAATTCAACATTTCTATAGTCGATTAATGTCAAACCATTACCAAACATATTCAGGTGAAAATGGAGATCTTTGCTAACATAATAAGTTCCACGACAATTGAGTCAGTAAAGGGAAGAATACAATAACTGTTAATGAAGAATTGGGCTGAAACAAATTAAACAATTTTCTGCAGAAAAGAACTGCTTCACGAAGATTTAGGCATTTTTCCAGATATCTAGCTACTTGGATCCAAGTTAAACTATACGTATGTAGGCAAACAATAACACTAATATAGATTCACCGCTATATCTTCTTCAGTCCTCATGGAAATGTTAGAAATGATTGTAGGCAGGAACAGGTTCACTTCAGGACAAGTGGAAGCAAATGCACAAGATAGAATAACATTGTTATCTAATTTCACAGGTTATTATTCATTGTCCTCTCACAAAAAAATAAAGTTTTTTCTTTTAGTGTTAAACTATTAACTAGTATACTATTTGTTCCCACTCAATCAAGATTCAAGGTTTATTTAACTTCAACCCAAAAGCTTATACCGTTGGGTAAGGCCTAACAATGGGGAATGTTATTCTTAACAATAATCATTGAGAGGAAGCGTAACAAGGTGCTTCTTGAATGCAATGCTACTTGGAAAGTCAAGACCTATGTTCTGTTCCATTTGCTCTCTCTTATTGATGTTTGGTTAATCCAATCCTCATTAATTGAACTTATTCTAAGCACTCAAGGTATCTAGTCAACGGTTCCTAATATAAACTGAAGGTCTAAGAAGATCATTCATTCAACCATTTCATGTGGATTATATAAAGAGAGAGCAATTTGATATGCATTTGGAAGAAAAAATAAAATTCCAAAATCTTCATTACTGGATTACAGTGAAGCATTTCATCAACTATTTTGACTTTCTAAAATCTGTGCATATCTTCTGGGTGGAAAGCATTAATGATGAATAAGATCATTAAACCATGTGTGGAATTGTTTAGATATGGAGTCCAATTCCATCAATACAACCACCCCGTAATGCACCAATTAATACCCTAAAATTACTCCAGATAACATAATTCAATGTCTGCCACGAAAACTATGATCTTTTCCAGAAACGGACTTCACGTTCAAGAAAGTTTTCAAGTTATATTAAGAGATTACCTCTATCATCAATATTGCACTGTCAGTGCCTGCCAGAAGTAAATCCAGTTCTGAATCTTCCATCTGCTTAGTTGTTGGATTCACAATAAACTTATCCCCAACAAGTCCAACTCGAACTCCTGCAATTGCCTTCGTATTTGGCACTTCTGAAAGAGCTCTGTAGTAATTGAGTTTCACTTTTAACTATCTAATAACAAATGGAACTCTGCAATGCTTCACAAACAGTAACTACTTTGCATTGTAACTTACACTGCTATTCCAGCTGCTGTTACTGCCAAAGCATCAGGAGGATGCAACCCATCATAGCTCAAGACCTGAGACAATGAGGAGATAGTAACTCATCGTAAGCTGAAATGCAAGCCTAAAGAAAAAGACAGTAATAATAGAAACACATTGTCCGGTTCCCGATTCTGACTATCAAGTATAATAATTACTAGCAGATGAGAAATGACAACATATGAAATTCATAATAGTAGATCAATCAGCTGGTACACCAAGTCAGAAGCAACCAACACGCCCAAGCAATACTAAATTTTTTAATACTTCACAGAGCATATCAAAATTATACCTTGATATAGATATAGATGACCATGGTTGAATGATTCTCAAATCCCCAGAAAAGAAAAACACTTCACTTAAGTTTTTGCATCCTTGTTTTCAAAATGATTAAACAACTTTCTTTCATCAGTACAGCTGGCCAAGGTTGAATATTGCTCAGATCCCATAACAGATCTGTAATTCAGTTCCAGAATCCTTGTAATCTTGAAACTAAGATCACTTAGCTCATGCTTTTAGAACTCACTGATGCAAAAGAGCTTTGAGTTTATAAAAGAAATAAGAAAGAAGGTAAATTATAAATTTAATTTATGCTAGGTTTCCTTATTAAATAGAAAGTAGAAGTAAGTTAGATATGTTATCCTAGTTGATTAGGACTTAAAATTATTTAAGAATATAGAATTCTTATTAGAATAGGATTCAATTTTGTTTTGGATATTTTAAATAGGTACTGTTAAAATAAATAAATATTAATTGAGAATTTTTTCCCTTAATTGATAGGGGCGATAGACAGTTATTAGAGGCAGTTATTATTTCAGTAATTGTAAAGAGGGGTGGCAGTTATTAGAGGCAATTATCAAAACAGTTATTTCTGCTTTAGTGAACCATGTACAATAAAAAAGGGGAATAACCCCTGTTGTATGAAGTGAATGAATGCAGTCTCTCTACCAAAAATTCTTTGTACTTTCTTGACATGGTATCAAAGCCACAAGGAGATCAATTCGACTACAAGTTTCATCCTCTTCTGATCTGACATTCATTGTCAAATCAATAACTGCTACCAAATTCACTGTGATTGATCTCTAATTAATCGATTGTTAGCCATTTTTTCATTCAGCCTTGATTGCTGGAAATTCTCCCTACAATTCCAATAATTCTCTTTGTATCAGCCTTCATCATACCCCTCCTCTCCATATTATCAGATCAATTGTCCTTAATCCCAAAAGATGTCAGAAATTGAGGAAACAAGTGGAGTGCAGCAGGGAATGACAAACTCCCCAGTGCAGCCTCTGGGAGATTTGCCTACCACCCAACCAGCCTTCAAACTGGATGGCAAAAACTATCTGAAATGGTCTCAGTTTATTTGAACCACCTTGAAAGGAAAGGGGAGGTTGAGCCATCTGAATGGCACTGGTCCTAAGGAAGGGGACCCATGGTTTGAAGCTTGGGATGAGGAGGATGCCTCCATCATAACATGGATGTGGAATTCCATGATTCCTGAAATTAGTGATACGTGCATGTTCTTGTCAACTGCCAAGGACATTTGGGACACACTTCATCAGACATATTCAAAGGCCAAAGATGCAACCCAAATATAAGAGGTGAAAGTGAGAACAATGCAACAAAACATGGGAGTAAGTCAGTGACAGAATATGCCAACCAGTTGAAAACATTATGGGAGGAACTGGATCATTATCGAGTGCTGCAAACTAGATGCTCAGAAGATGCTGCTATACTGAAGAATTTTGTGGAACAAGACAATATATGATTTTCGTGTGGGATTGAACCCTGAATATGATTAGGTCAGGGTCCACATATTAGGGCAGCAGGAGGTTCCATCTTTAAATGAGGTGGTAGCACTCATTCGAGGAGAAGAAAGTAGGAGGATGGTTATGTTACATAATCAAACACTGGAAAGTGGCGCAATGGTGGCTGTCAGACACGGAAGAATTGAAGGAGGAAGATCTGGACAGCAAAAACTTGATGAATTATGGTGCACATTCTGCAAAAAACCAAGGCACACAAGGGATAAATGTTGGAAGCTACATGGCAAGCCTCCAAGCCGAGATGGGGACAGAAAGGAGAATCTCAGATAAATCAAGGGTGGAATCAGAGATGGGGACAACGCAGAAAAGGTGGACAGGCACATACAGCTGCTGCAGCAGAGCAGGAGCAGCCAGCTCTAGACGCAGGGAAGTTGAACCAAGGAGAAATTAACAAACTGACTCTTGCACTAGACAAACCAGGGGACTTATCTGCTCCTGGAGGTAGTACCTCACTTGCATTTTCTAGTGAGTCTATTACTCTGGTCAGTGTAAATGCCTCAGTCCACTCCCCTTCCCAAGGTTCCTGGATCATTGACTCAGGAGCTACAGACCATATGACCAATACCTCAACCCTTTTCACAACCTATAAACCCTACTCTGGTAACAAAAAAATATCTACTGCAGATGGATCCTTAATTACTATTGCTGGTGTTGGTGACATTAACTTGACCCCTAGTCTGATTCTTAAAAATGTCTTTCATATCCCTAAATTGTCTACCAACCTTATTTCTGTCAAAAAACTAATTTCTGATACAGATTGCCATGTATTCTTTCATCAAGATTTCTGTTTATTTCAGGAAAGGGATTCGAGGAGGAGGATAGGACATGCTAGGCCAAAGGATGGCCTCTACTACCTTGAGACATCAGCCAAACAAGAAAAATTAGACATCATTTTTCCATCTAGCCTACTATCCGAAACAAATCTCACAAATTCAGAAAAAATTTGGCTCTACCATCGCCGCCTAGGACATCCCTCCTTCTTTGTAATAAAAAATATGTTTCCTTCCTTGTTTCCAAGCAATAGGGTAGAAGAGTTGAGTGTGTGAGCTTGCTAAACACAAGCGTGTGCCCTTTCCAACTTCTATTAGTAAAAGTTCTCTACCCTTTTAATATATGGGGTCCAGCACCCATTTCTAATGTTTCTGGTGCAAAATGGTTTGTTTCATTTATTGATGATTGCACACATATGACTTGGATCTTTCTTCTCAAACACAAGTCAGATGTGAGCATAGTCCTTCCTCGGTTTTATACCACGATTCAGACCCAATTTGGAACCAAAATTAAAAGGGTCAGATCTGACAATGCCAAAGATTACTTTAATTAGACCTTATCTTCTTTCTTTCAAAAGGAGGGCATTATTCATGAGTCTTCTTGTGTCTATACTCCACAACAAAATGGCATTGCAGAGTATAAAAATGGTCACCTTCTTGCTTGTACACGAGCTCTTCTTTTTTATAACGATGTCCCACAGTGGCTATGGGGAGAGGCAGTCCTAACTTCTGCCTTCTTGATCAATCAACTGCCATCATACAGCCTTGGAAACCAAAGTCCCGCTAATACCCTCTCTACCTTCTACCCAAATAATCCAATTAAGATCGGCCTACAGCCTAGAATATTTGGGTGCACATACTTTGTTCATGTTCAGTCTCCCGGTAGAGGCAAGTTGGATCCTAGGGCCCTACATCCACCCAAAAAGGGTACAAATGTTACCATCCTCCCACTAAAAAAGTTTTTATCGCGACTAATGTCGCCTTTAATGAAATTGAGCCTTATTATTCTCATTCTCATCTTCAGGGGGAGAAATCAGTACCATTAAATTCAGAAGAAGAGGATACCACCATTTCTTTGGAAACATTTTCCATTTCTCGGTCCATTTCTCCAGCTGATACTAATCAGCCCATTTCTGCTCCAGACCAGCCCATTTCTCCAGCTGATACCAATCAGCCCATTTCTGCTCCAGACCAACCCATTTCTGATCCAGACTAGTCTTTTACAGAGCAGTCTACACCAGACCAATTCACTCCAGACTTACCTGATCTCTCAATAGGTGCATCAGACACTCATTATCCTCAACCAGCATGTGTACTTAAGAAGTTTGGCAAAGTGTACTCAAGGAGAGGAAAAGGCAATTCTGCACCTCAGCATGTTCAGGATTCCATCAAGGATCCCAATCTAAAGGTAACAAATCCTAATGATAAAATACATGAAATTTTTGAGTAGCCTGTTTTATGTGATACTGTTGATAAACCCATTGCCTTGCGAAAGGTACAAGAGAGTGTACCAAGAAATCACTTTATCCCCTAGCACAATCCCTGTCACTAAAAAATGTTTCCTTATCACACAAGACCTTCCTCGTCAATCTACATGGTGTCAAAATACCCAACACATGGACTGAGGCCTTAATTGATGAGAAATGGAGACAAGCTATGAATGTGGAGATGGAAGCGCTAGAAAGGAACAAAACCTGGGATCTAGTGCAGTTGCTTCCAAACAAGAAAACAGTGGGTTGTAGATGGATTTATACCATCAAATACAGTGCAGATGGGTCAATTGAGAGGCACAAGGCAAGACTAGTGACCAAAGGTTACACACAGCCATATGAAATTGATTATTTGGAGACCTTTGCTCCAGGTGCTAAGATGAATACTGTGCGGATGATATTGTCCTTGGATGTAAACTTGGACTGAAATTTAAAGCAGTTTGATGTCAAAAATGCCTTCTTACATGGTGACTTGGAGGAAGAAGTTTATATGGATGTGCCGCCAGGTTATGGGACTGAACTTCCAGTTAGAACTATGTGTAAGCTGAAGAAAGCACTTTAAGGGCTCAAGCAGTCACCCCGAGCCTAGTTTGGAAGGTTTACCTTGGGTTATGTGCACAATCAAGCTGATCATACTCTTTTTGTTAAACATTCAGCTTCAAGGGAAGTTACGTTACTAATAGTCTATGTTGATGATATAATTGTGACTAGCAATGATGAAAATGAGAAATAGAGGCTAAAGAGGCATTTGGCAACTGAATTTGAGATTAAAGAGCTTGGAAAACTGAAGTACTTGTTGGGGATAGAAGTAGCTCACTCAAGAAGAGGTATTTTTATCAGTTAGCAAAAGTATATTATTGATTTACTGACAGAGACAGGTTTGACTGGATATAAACCTATTGGGACACCCTTGGACCCAAATACTAAGCTGGGAGAGGCAGAATATGAGGCGCCAGTGGACACTGGGATGTACCAGCGACTAGTAGGCCGACTAATATCCTTGTCTCACACAAGGCCAAACATATCCTTTGTTGTAAGTTTAATTAGTCAGTTCATGCATAAACCTAAGCAGTGCCACCTTCAGGTAGTCCATCGTGTTCTTAGATATATAAAGGGAACATCAGGAAGATGAGTGCTATTCAGCCTAGGAAATAGCATATATTTGGAAGCTTATACATATGTAGATTATGCAGGTTCAATAGTGGACAGAATATCAACGTCTGGATACTGCACTTTTTTGGGAGGAAATCTGATAACATGGAGAAGTAAAAAACAGGGGGTTGTAGCTAGATCAAGTGCAGAAGCTGAGTTTAGGGCAATGGCACAAGGAATATGTGAGTTATTGTGGCTGAAAATTCTACTTGATGATCTGAAGGTCAGATGGGAGAAACCTATGAAGCTATGTTGTGATAATAAATCAGCTATAAGTATAGCTCACAACCCAGTCCAGCATGAGAGGACAAAGCATATTGAAATTGATAAACATTTTATCAGGGAAAAGTTAGAGAGTGGCCAGATTAGCACATCCTTGTATCCAGTCAACAGCAAATTATAGACATTTTTACCAAAGGGCCGAGTGGACATCAGTTTGAAAACATTATTAGCAAGCTGGGGGTTGATAATATCTACTTCCCAGCTAGAGGGGGAGTGTTAAAATAATTAAATATTAATTCAGAATATTCTCCCTTAATTGATACGGGAGATAGACAGTTATTAGAGATAGTTATTATTTCAGTAACTCTTTTATTAGAGTCAGTTACCAAAGCATTTATTTCTGCTTTGGTGAATCGTGTACATTTAAAAAAGGGTTAGTGGAGAATGAATACAGTCTCTCTACCGAAAATTCTTTGTAGTTTACTGACAGTTATTCTAGTCTTAGATATGTGATCTTAGTTGTTTAGGACTTAAAACTTATAGAATTTTTATTAGAATAAGATTTAAATTTGGTAGGACCCCTTTTTCTACTAGAATAAGGTTCTATGAAATTCTTTATAAATGTTTACTCAATCCTTCAATAAGAAGAGATCTTGAATTTTCTTTCTACAAATTTGAGTTTTCAACTAGAAGGTCTTATGCTTTCTTCTAAGAGTGGTTGTTAGACCTTAGGCGTGATTGTTAATTTCTTATGCTCCATTGTTTATGTTCCTCACTGAGTTCTAAAAATTCTAACCTAAAGTTCCAGCTACCAAAACCTTAAATTTTAGCCATATCAGATCCAAATTCTAGCCATATTAAACCCTAAAATCCTAGACTAAATTTCCAGCAAACAAACCCAAAAAATTCAGCTATACGAAATGTGAAATTCTAACATTCCAAGTTGAAATCTAGACCTAAAATTTGATATTTTAGCAGCCTAATATCAGCCATATTTACTAATTTTGTGAGTCTTAGCTACTAGTTAATACTTCATTTATTTGTCCTACATCACCTATTAATTCAGTTAGTAGTCCCATATCTCCCAAAGAACCTTTCGATAAAGAAGAAATGACTAATAGTTAGGAGGCAGATAAATTCACATCCATTTTGTCAAACACTACTAAATCCTTGATATAGAGAAAAATACTACCGATAGTTCCCATGGAACATGAAAGACAACTTCTCACTTATTCAAGGAGGAAGGATCATCAAAAGGGCAAGAAGGACACTAGTCTTTTGGAATGGGCTTAATCACTTGCCCTGAGGATTGATTATGACACTTGATAGAACCTATAGGGGAGAGGATGACTTCGACAATGAGAGGGACAATAGGAGAAGGAATAAACTGGTAGTGTGGAAGCTATATTCTAGAAGAAAGTACAGTGGGCAGGAGGGCAGTTAGTTATCAGTTGAGGTGGCAAAGTAGTTAGGAACCGAATGTACTTGGGGAGGGGAATATTTTGTATGGGGGAGAGAGAAGAGGGATAGGCAGAAAAGAGTGAGAAAAATTGTGGCAGAAGGTTACGCATACCTTCTGAGGAGCGATTCTGCTCTGGTTTAGGGAAGAACTAATACTACTATACTGTAATGAGCTATATACATTACGGTTTATTGAATTAATACAAAAATCTCTAGTGTTCTAAGACTAGAGTTCTATCATCACTACTCTAGGTATTCTTGATACTCCTTTTTCTCCTAATAAAACAACATAGTGATACTATCCCTGCTTCTATACCTAATGTTGAGCCAATTAATTTTGATATTAGCAATCAAAAAAGGAAAACGCTCTTGTACTTCTCATCCTTTATCTTGCTATCTTTCCTATGGTAAACTCTAAAAAAAAACATAATGCCTTCTCATTAAAACCATCCAATCTATTTACGTCGAGAAACATGCTGGAAGCACTAGATAACCTTGACCAGAAGTTAGCAGTGACGGAAGAGATAAATGCTTTGAGGAGAAGTGGAACATAGGAAGTTGTTGATTTACCCAAAGATTAGAAAACAGTTGGGTGTAAATGGGTGTTGACATTAAAGTGTAAGGCAGATGGAAGTGTAGAGAGGTTCAAAGTAAGACTCGCTGCTGAGGATTTAATCCGAACTTAAGAGATTGATTATCAAGAAATGTTTGCTCCAATTTCAAAATTAACTCCATTTGGGTGTTGGTATCCTTAACCGTTAATTGCAACTGCCCCCTACACTAGTTACATGTCAAAAATTCTATTCTTAATGGAGATTTAGAAGAAGTGTTTATGAGCCTACTTCTAGGATTTGAGAAGATGTTTGGAAGAATAAAGTCTGCAAATTTAAAAGATTCTTGTATGTTTTTAACCATCTCCGCGAGCATGGTTTGAATGCTTTAAAAAAACAGTAAAAAAACTATGGTTATCATCAAAGCCAAGCTTTCTATCAGTGATCGACAGAAGGTATCTATCGTAATTGTTTTTGTAGATGATTTAGTCTTGACAGATGATTATGTTGAAGGACTATCAGACTTGAAAAAGAAATTGGCACGAGTCTTTGAGATTATCTAGGATCCTTAAAATATTTGCCTTGGAATGGAGTTTGTTAGATCAAAAGAAGGTATCTTTGTGAAATAGAGGAATATATTTTTGATCTTATAGAAATGTCTCCTAAGTTATACAGCTGCTGAAACTTCTCTTGATGCTAATCTGAAACTTGATCTTGCTAAAGCTGAAGATGTGGTCAATAGGGAGATGTTTTAGAGACTAGTGGAGAAATTAATTTACCTGTTTCATACCTGTTTTGATATCGCGTTGACTGTAAGTATAGTTAGCCAATATAGGCACTCACTTGAACAAGTACATTTTGATACAACTTATAGGGAATTAAGATACCTGAAAGGAACTCTTGGAAATGGTCTTATGTTTTGGAAATGTAACAACCTACAAATAGAAATTTATACTAGCGAAGTAAAAAAAAAAAGAATGTTATGGCTTGAAGCATCACCGAGGTAGAGTTCATGTCTCTTACTCATGGAGTTTGCAAAATAATATGAAAAAAAGGATTACTTGAAGACCTGAAGATCCGAATGACACTTCCCATTAAGGTCTACTTTGATAACAAAGTTGCCGTCTCAATTGCTCACAACCAATTTTACATGATAGGATGAAACACATTAAGGTTGACTGGCATTTTATAAAAGAGAAAATCAAATGTGGGTTAATTTGTGTTTCTTATGTACCAACTGTAGATCAAATAGTTGATATACTCACTAAAGGACTATACAAGATTTAGTTTGAACTTATAGTCAGCAAGCTAGCTATGGAGAGTATCTTCAAGCCAGCTTGAGGGGGATTGTTGCAAGATTTGCGTGATTAGGGTGATTTGGTTGTAATTTAGTTTTCTAGAATAGCTCATATCTAGTTAACAATTAACCTTTATTTCTAGGATACTTTCCTTATTTAGGTGGTTGTATTGCTATAAATCTGTACATCTTGTACTCGTACAAACATGTACAATGTAGAATTCTTACAATTCATGTTCTCATATGGTCTCATTTCTTAGTTTGTTGATTCATTCATAATTTATGTTGCACTCCATTTTTGTGTACTGGGAAGACTATTCTTCCAAATGAAATATCAAAATTATTAGAGAAGACAGACTAAAGAAAAGTAGGGGAAAGAACTAATGCAGCTATAAATAACAGCATATGTTAGTTCTTGTTCAAATTACTTTAGTTCACTCATCATGATTTCCGATTTTCAATTCCTAGTATTTCTTCTATTCTATTTCATGTCTATGAGATTGGCTAAGCTTTGCTACATCTTGAGATTGAAACTTACGTAATAACTATATTCTGCTTTGTGCTTAAATTAAATATTTCTGTCATCTTGGCTTGTGAACAGCCCTTCCAATTGGAGAATATGCAGCAGTAACTCTTCTCATGTTCTTTGGCCTTAAAGCAATAAAAGACGCATGGGATGTTCCATCAAAAGATGTTAAGAGTGATAAGAAAGGCAGTCCCGAACTTGATGAACTTGTTGAAGCTGAGGAGCTTGTGAAAGAAAAAGTATACTTTTTAGGCATTACCTTAAGCTGTTGGGCTTTGATTTTAGTTATTTCATGCCATAGTGTTGCTTGATAGACAAAGGCATATGTTTGGTGTATTCCAAGCATGCCAGATCTTGCCCTGTATGATAATTCAAGAATTGGTAACAGCATAAGATTTTTTTTCCCCCCATCAGGTCTCAAAACGACTCACAAATCCATTTGAGATTGTCTGGAAGTCATTCAGCCTTGTCTTCTTTGCTGTAAGCATTCCTTTTTGCTTTCTGGGCAATATCCCTTACTATTTAGTTTATTTTTAAACGCAATTTGATTACAACTTCTGGCACAATAATAAATTGGGAGGGCAATTTTTTTACAGATTCTAAAACTTCACCGGCAACTTCTGAGAATAATGATTGAGAAGTTCACTTTGATATAATCTTAATATCTCTTGTATCTTTCAAAGGCTCTGGTTTTGTAATGGTGTGATTTGTTTTAGGAATGGGGAGACCGCTCAATGCTTGCCACAATTGCTCTGGGTGCTGCACAGGTGTTTTTCACAAGGATATAAAAGCTGCCAATCCTATTTAATATTCACATGATCAATTTGACTAATTTTTCTTTTTCTACAGTCTCCATGGGGTGTGGCAACTGGCGCCATTGCTGGACACCTGATTGCAACATCTATTGCAGTTTTAGGAGGAGCATTTCTTGCCAACTATATCTCTGAGAAACTGGTACAAACCCTCAACTTCACTTCTTTCTGTTAATGACAAAACTCCTGTTTCTGTTTCTTAAGTTTAACTTGCTATATCTTTATTCAGGTGGGCTACTTGGGCGGAGGATTGTTTCTTGTTTTTGCTGTTGCCACATTTTGTGGAGTCTTTTAGTGAATTCTTGGGCATCTTGAGAGCGAGTATTCTGTACAACATTGTTGGAACAATGCCACCTGTGGGATCAAAGAGCTTTTATTTTTAGAGAATGAATTAGATGAAATGGAGGAAATTTTCAACAAACTTATCTGATTACGCGTAACTTTTAACATTGATCTCTCGGTAGAAATGGAGACGAGAATCGAAGGATCCTGATGAAAGCTGCGCTGCACAGCTTAGTTATCTAATAAACTGAGCACTTCAGTTGTTCCATGTTTTACTAAGATGAAATATGTGATTAGATGAACTTTTGCAAGGCGTCATTTATTAACCTCGATTTGTTTTAAGAAAGCTCATATCTAATCTAGTAAAAGATTCTCTTAAACATCATTATATTTTCATATTTGTTTTACTTATATTATAAAATTGTTTTAAAAAGTTTGATCTCTGTATGGGATTCAAACTCCCTCAGTATACATTTGTGAGTAACTTTTTTTTCTAGTTTTTGTGATACCAGTTAGTTCCTTTGTTTTCTTTGTGCAAATATGAATGGGTGTCATTATGTAAGTTATTGTTGTGCCATGAAGTTCAATGAAGTGTTCGGTAATTATCTATGTTGCATTGTGTAACCTTTCAAAAATTTCGATTTTATGAATAGTATTTTTTTACGTTGTAGAGAGTGTATCATGAGATGAATAATGACACTTGGAACTCAAATTACACTTTATTTGACTTAGGATAGTATTATTCAAGGACAACTCCATGATCAAATTTAAGGTCAAAATGAGTTCATCTTGAAGGTTTGATCAAGAGTTGATCATTGATCAAAGCTTGCCTTGGAAAAAAAGGTGAAAGTTAAACTTGAAAATATTTGTGAAAAATAAATGATTTTTATTAAAGTATTTATGTGGCTAATATTTTAATGGATATTATTTATTGAGGAGAAGAAAAGAATTCATAAGTTTTAACGATGTTATTTTTGGACTCGTGAACTAAATACCACCTGAATAATTTTTCTTATGAATTTTAAAAATTATCATATGAAGATATTTTAGTGGGATTAAATCCAACTAATGAATTAAAATTGAAAGCTAATTTTGGATCTTTGAAAATAAAATAAAAGAGCGAAAGTTTGATATTTCTTAGATTAAGTTTCCTTTTTATTAAAACTATTGAATTTTGTTCAAGGATCAAATTACCTTTTTGCCACCTATATATATTTTTCTTCCTCCAAATCCGTTGAGAACAACAATCCTTTTTCTTTCTCAACTGTCTTTCATTTTTCTTCTATTTTAAAGCTGAATTTCCTATTTTAATTCCTAATCAATAATTAAATACTAAATTATCAACCCAGAGTGTAACACCCCACTTCCGCGTGACCCGAACCCGACATCGATGGTGATATCCGAGTCCGTGCCTCGCGAGGGTGGCTTGCTACATCACTCAGTCAAACTCAGTATAAATTTTTGTTTTTAAAACACAAACATACACTATGCGAAAAATCATTAACATACATAATCACCGGTAAATACAATGACCACGGGGGCCCTTTTTATGAATACAAATTACGACAGT
>JAOTBA010000002.1:9846762-9864596 GCA_025629845.1 Erythroxylum squamatum
GCATATACTGTTACAACAGAAATATTTGTACCGACTGTTGACTGAGTGAGTACTCTAGCACGCCACTTCCGCGGGCACAGACTCGGATATCACCCTCGATGTCGGGTTCAGGTCTTGCGAGAGTGGGGTGCTACAGTCCAGTTGCCGCGAGGCCTTTGTGATGAACTGGAGAAGCTTATGCGGCAGTTTTTGTGGGGATCATCCGGGGGACACTAAGAAGCTTCCGCTTGTCAAATGGGAGAAGGTTTGCCAACCGAAGGAGATGAGAGGTCTTGACATTCGGGATCCACGAGCTACCAATGATGCCTTTCTCGCTAAGCTGGGCTGGAAGTTAATTGCCAATCCAAATGCCCTTTAGGTGAAAGTCCTTTATGCAAAATATAACTTCGATGCCCACCACCTCCCTTTATCCTTGGCTGATAAGGGGGGTTCGATGACATGGCGCAGCTTCAAGGAGACATGGCATTTAGTTCTACAAGACATGAATTGGATGACAGGGGATGGTACGAGGACTCGTTTTTGGTTAGACCCGTGAGTGGTGGGCGTGGGGCCCCTACTTACCCAAGTTATAACCCTTCTCCCCGACTCTGTAGTTCATCTTCGCGTTCATCATTTTATGGACTCCAAGGGCAATTGGCACTGGAATGCCTTTCAGCAGTACCTCCCAGCCTCGATCTACAAGATCATAGCTGGTATGCTTCTCCCAAAGGATTACCTTGGACAGGATAAGCTTAGATGGGGACTGTCCGATAATGGACAATTCACCATCGCTTCCGCTTATTCCCTCATCATGAATTTTGAAGACGCTGTACCCCATGGAGTTTGGCAATGGATATGGGACTGGAAGGGTCCTCCCCGAATTCGCACCTTCCTTTGGCTGCTCTCCCACAATCGTCTGCTTACTAACCAGCATCGTGTTCGGAAGCAACTTACCACAGTCGGCACGTGCTCCCATTGTCAGCTTGAGGAATCGTCGATCCATGCAGTGCGTGACTGCATCAAAGCTCAGCAAGTCGGAACCTTTTCCCGCTGCATATGGTCTCTACCGAGTTTTTCTCTCTGCCCCCTCGGGAATGGCTCTCATATAATCTCCGGCATCATTGCCCAATGTTTGGACAGGATTGGGCTTGTCTGTTTGGAATCACTTGTTGGTTCCTATGGAAATGGAGAAATCAAACCTTATTTGACGTACAGTTTACTTGGCTTTCCTCACATATCTCTTGCATTTTGTCCTTGGCAGGTCATCTTCAGGGTTTAGGTGGGGGTTCCTCTCGGAGCCTTACCGGATCGGGCCCTCGTCAGGAGTACCGAGTCGAATGGACTACTCCGCCTGAAGGCTGGATAAAGTTAAACACCGATGGCGCTTGCAACCAGACCCTATCCACAGCTACGGCAGGAGGCCTCCTTAGGGATAATGCAAGTACCTGGCTTGGAGAATTTGCACAGAATCTGGGTTGGTGCACTCTGTTGACAGCAGAACTCTGGGGCGTCTTTACGGGACTCCAGCTTGCGTGGGAGTTGGGATACCGCCGTATCGTGCTGGAAGTTGACTCTACGGCCGTGATCGCTCTTCTCTCCTCGGTATCCCATTGAGCTACGGTTCTCAACCCCATCGTCAGGGGTATTCATGCTTTGTTTTCCAAAAATTGGACTGTTACTCATCGACATGTTTATCGTGAGAGCAATAGATACGCGGACTGGCTGGCGACCTATGCTGGTCATTTGATCTTGGGGTCACTTATTTTGTAAATACACCCATTGGGTGCCACCTTCTCCTCCTGGAGGATATGTCGGGGGACCGAGCTCCCTCGCAGTATTATGTAACTTTTCTTATTTCCATTAAAAAAAAACGTATCCTTGACTTGGTTATTACAAGTCGAAGCAGTAGATTGTGCCGCTGGACAACATTAAAACCTTCTGTTCATTATTTTTGACGAACAATTTAGTTACTGTGAAGTTTAATTCCAAGTATTTTGGTTGTGTTTATATCCTGTTTTGCCATATACTTGATTAATTGTAGTGCCATATTAGTTGGTATTACTTGTAAACAGTGTACAGTAATTCTCAATATAGTTGGTTAAAAGATCTTCTAGAAAAAGGTATTACAAAGTTACAAACCCATGTAATTTTCTTGGTGATAAATATCAACATTCCTCTCAATTTCATCAACGCTACATGACCATAGTATGTGTAATGTAACATTGAAACAACACATTCGGTTGGCTAGGAGGGAAACATGTATGCTTTTGTTGGGCTGCATAAAACTGTGAGATCCAAGTCGTGGCAGAAATTGTCAATGTCAAGCCGAAGCGGATTCAACGGTAACTGTAAGAAACACTTCTTAACTTTCGAAGTAAGTCGTGAAGTTGACAACAGAATTCTCGAGGGCATGCCAACTTGGAGGGCATCTCTGAGTAATCCATGGATAACATCTCTGACTAATCCAAGGATACAACTCTCTTAACATATTGCATTAAACTGCACCTACTAAGAACATATCACGGTAGATATCGAGATTATCTAAACCAATCGGTGATGTCAAGGTCAGAAACAAAGCAATCCGACAACCTATATTTATGGCCATTCAGTTGGGACCAACCGTTGCTGTTAACTAACGGAGTATTCTGCCAACCTATGAGACACGAGCAGAGGTAGACCCATATAAAACCTAGCTTCTTCCAATGTTTAGCCACAAGTGCTCAATTTGATTCGGAACATGTGCAAATGAACTCCGCTTTGTCATCTTTAGTTTCCTTCCAATTGCAATACATTGCAAGCCTGTCGTCATGGATTCCGTCGCTTTCTCATCTCAGTGACCTTGTCGAAAACTGGCTTGGTTATTAATCCTAATCTTTCCTGACTAACATGATGTTAATTATACACTTTATGATGATGAAGCAACCTCCCTTCATTGGCCATGTTAATTTAAACTTTTTCTCTCAATCTCCTGTCATTTCTAATGATAAAAGAGTTACAGTTGACAGATAATTATCAGAGAGCCCCATATAACAGACGCAAAATCCTCTGTTCCGAAATTTAGCATGTCCTCTGTTTCGCTCCGATTTTAATCGTCGAATTTTTACAGGCTCTATTATTAAATGAATAGATTTTTATAGAACAACATAATGAAAATAGATAGTCTGGTCTCATATCACAAGCAAATACCTCGTTCACTTTACAAGGAGACAGATCTACCGACTTTCCTAGTGTACAATAATTACATATCTTCACATCAGACTGGAGTTCAGTTGATGGTAAAATCAATCCTGGAGGGGTAACTTTGTGGTAACAAAAGAATCAGTGACAGCCGTCCCCTCCTATAAAAAGTCCCAGGCTTAGTAATCAAACAAAATCAAGAAGAAAAAAAGTCACAGAACTTGTCGATCAATCAGATATCACTTCATTTTCTGTCTCTCCCAGCTCTGAAGCACAAGCTCTTTTCATCTGTACGATGACGTTACAACACAATATTCCTACGTTTCAACCTTGTGCAATAATGGAACAAGATAAATTAATTTGATTACTCCCACCACATAATGAATCTACAGTTCTGTACATGTTGAGCTTAAACAAATCATTGCAACTATTATTGCGCAGCTACTGTACAGGAGTTCAGGTTCATGAATCATTGCTTGTGCTTCGAATCAGCCTTAGAGACACAGCCATCAGGTAGAGAGCCAAGAGGCCTGCTCCCAAGAACCTATCAATCTTCATTTTTCTCCAGGGCAAAACTACAAGTGCCCAAATCAAACCACCTGCTAAAAAGCCTATTGTTTCCAACAGATATGGATCTCTCGGAATAACAACAGAGGAAGGGTATACGCACCAAGAGGCACCAACCATTGACATTCCCAAACCAAAGAGTATGTTAAAAATAGGACCTGCATAGCATCCTGAAATAGCTACTTGTGTACCTTCAGGACCACCATTCAAAGCCATTGTTAAATCAGTTATCAAATCCCCGAGTGAGTTGCCCCAAGCAAGAACTGTTAGCCCCAGTATAGAAGGGCTTATTCCGAAAATATAGCCAAGTGAAACTAACAACGCTACCAATTCTTGAGCTGTAATGTAACTCCACGTCATGCTCATTACAAACCCTGTTGCAAGCCAAGGAAACAAGCACTTTCTAGGTGGACTTGACTTCTCTGTTGTCACATAAGCAAAAACACCAAATGCAATCCCCAAGAAGGACCCAATTCCAGAGACGACTAGCTTCGCTGAGAAATTGGCATTCTGGTCTTGAAGAGTCCAAAGGCCAGACAACAGAAGTGGTGCCAGAGTCGCTGAAACAACTCCAATTGGCTTAGACCATCTCTTCTCACAAACAACAGGGATTGTTAATCTCCTAGGCAAATAAAGAGGCATTTGGAGGATGAAAAGAAGCATGCTACAAGGAGTTGATAATCTTTGAAACAAGCAACCTTGATTCATTTCTTTTTCATTACTCCCTTCCAAAGCAACTAGTTCCTCAAACCCCACCTCTCCTTTTTCCATGCTACTCAATATGGGCACACTCAAGTCATTGGCACAACATGAAAGAGCATGCCTTTCAGTATCCCTTCTGCTACCATTTTCCCAATGAATGTGAGACATATACACGAGAATCACATAAACAATATACATGGAGACAAATCCAATGGCACCCCACAAATTGATTTCGCCTTGGAACAATATGAAAATGAAGGATGCAAGGACTAAAAGGAAGAAACAGATATCTCTAACAAAGGCCCGTTTGTGGACTTTAATCTGTTTTTTATGCACCAAAACGCTCAAGACTCCAACCACAATGCAAGTCACAAAGGAAGCACCACCTATCACCGTATTAAAGCCAATTTCTCCAGTCCCACTATCCGTAAAAGAAACTATACTAGCAAAAACATCAGGCGCACCATTACCAAGCGAAAGAAGAGTGACCCCAGCAATCGTAGGGGACAATTTCAGTACGCTAGATAAGTTTTCAAGTGAAGAACAAAAGTATTCAGAGGCTGTGTTTCCCAACATGTAGAAGAGTACCAGAAGCCAAAGAAATAGGAAAAAGTATCCTAAGAAGGTAAATCTTCCAAAATTGCAATAGAAAATGTGAAGATAGTCGATATAACCTTCTGAGAGGCATGAATTATGTGATTGAAGGAAAAGGCACTTGGCTTTGTAATCATCTAGACTTAGCAAACCTTTGCATGCTTTGCCACTTGTGACATAGGAAGATGGGTAGCTGTTCAGGAGAACAAAATCTGCGGAATTTACCCTTGAAACAAAGAAAGCGCAAGCTATTGAAAGAAAGGCGATGTTTAATAAAATGATACACCACTTGCGATCAGGTAGAGAGACTGAGACACCCATCAACAGAAAGCAATCAGATTGTCTCTCAAAACAAAAAATTTTGTCAGGATATCATGGCTCAGGAACTGAGTTTATACACATCAAGCTGCTAGCTTGATCAATTGGAAGAACCAAAAGGGAAAGAGAGGAGAAAACCAAGGAATTAGATATGATATGAGAACTCTATCAAACCGCTTCAGAAATTATGAAGATCCAATACAGCTGCTTGGATCAACTAGATATTGGCAGAAATTAGGGGGTAAAAAAGAACTTTGATGCAGAAACCAACCAACTTCAACGTGTCTTTACTCTTTAGGGACCTTAAGTACGGGAATCTCCAACTTTCTGGCTGTCCATGCCAAGCAAAGACTCTGATTACAAGGCCAAACAATGACAAAACCTACGATGTGGGCATTTGCCAAACACTAATGAAACTGGAACCTATTTAACATGGTTAAGGAATCGTTACAATATTACGCTAGTCCGGCAATGGATTACAAAAGCAGAATAGAAAAATGGGACCTTAGGACGGAGAGTGAAACGTGGCACATTTCCAAATGTTCCTGTTGTATGAACTTACCAGCTTTGCAGTTAGCCTTACACGTGTGACATCCTCAATAGTGCCAATGTCTCCTCTTGGTTGTTGAAATTGAACCCCATTAAATTCATTTTGCTTTTGTTTGTTCTTCCCTTTTTCTTATTCTTCTTCTGGTTAATCCAAGTTGTGTTCATCCTACACGTCCCCAGGTGAACCGTCCCCGCTCGTGGGCAAACTCCCATAGTGATCAGATTGATCTTCGGATAAGTTTGTCCACGCATGCCAGGTTCTTCCTCCAACGTGCGGTCTAGGGGCAGAATCTTTTTAGCTTTTCTCAATCTTTAACCACATTATAGTTGATGGTAAGTGACTTATTTTTGGAGGAATTTTGGGAATATCTCCTACCTGAAGGAAGAATCTTTAGTTTTTTTTAATCCTCATAATTGCTTGATGAATTAACTTTCCGGAATAATTTATAAATAATAAAATCTAAAGAACTCTTGATGCCTCTAACATGAAATCTAAAATATTATCTTGTCTCTGCATCCACCCCTAGGAGGTAGATCTTCAGGTTTATCGTGAAAGTGACACAGTGATCCTAGTCTAGGAAATGTGTGAATTGATTCCAGTGTACTAGTGGATGGCCCACACAAACACTCGAATTTCGTATTGTTGTTGAATTTGAACCACCAAGAGACCGACACAGTACAATGGGCGTTCACATTGGAATTTGTATTATTTTAGTCAGAAAATATCATTGAACTGCGTACAAAAACGATTCTGGTGAGTTGTTAAATCTTTAAGCCACCGGCAAAAAAGTGTGGTTTGCTAGATTATGTATGGATTAAATATAAAAATGCTAAAAAATTTATAAATAATAATGACCAATTGACTAAATGATTGGTTCTAGCCATTTTGGCAATGGCTGACTTAAGCTCAATTTTTATTAACAGGCTCTACATTTTGCCTATATTAAAAATTTTAATATAGTATCGGAGCTAACACCACTCCTTCAAGTCCTTATGTCATGCCCACGGTTGATGATGTCAGTATTTCAGTGTTCGTCCGGGACTAGAAAAGGTCTATAGTGCACAATCAGTCTGCCAATGCCTAGGTTGCGAAGTGTTGTGAAATGTTACGATCTAATTATCCCGTATCGGTAATAAAAGAAGCTGATGAGCGGTTTATAGGCTTATAGGTTCTCTCACCCTTTGAGATAACATTTGGGGTTGGTTCTCCCATAAGATCTGTAACAATTGGTATCATAGCAGGTTTGGTTCGAATTCTTACTTTTCCGGTTGTTCGTCTAGATGTTTAGTCCCAGTGGCTCGATCTAGTTACTACTGCGTTTATTTCAAGTGACAACTAGATGTCCAGTCCCAGTAGCACTTGAGGGGGAGTGTTAGAGTATCTTATATTGACTAAACATGAAAATATTAAAGAGTTTATAAGTGATAATGGCCAACTAGCCAAATGGTAATGGCCAATGCTAAGTTCTTCTCCACACATGAATGCTAAGTTCTTTTCTTTAACATAAGGCATCTGATTCATTTTTTTTAAAATGACAATAATAATCTTCCTTATTCATGGATTGGGAATTGGAGTTCCTGTATTTGTCCCTTTGCTAACCTAACCAAGTAATAGATGCAGCAGTCATTTTGGTTAGTTGATTATTACCACTTATAAACTCTTTAACATTTTCATGTTTAGTCAATATGGGATACTCTAACGCGTTTGATATTTCAATCAGGTAAAATTTTAAGTCAGATTGTCCCCTATGACTGTTCTTAGGCGTCTCCATTGCGATTATTATTGTTGTTTTTTTTTTAAAATTGAATAAGATGCCTTATATTATGGAAAAGAACTTAGCATTCATGTGTGTTATATTTAGGTGATGCATGTATGTGAAATAGAGATATGGGATTGCATATAGGTTGCCATCATAGATTTGATTGGTAGTTAATTTGTTAAGTGGATAATTATTAATTATGGGTTTTTAATAAAATTAAGGTTAAGAAAATCAAGTTGGATCCAAATTAAAGATAATTAAAAAACTCAATAAAGGATTTGGTTCAATTGACTAAAGTTCAGTGAAAAAGATAGACCCTAATCAATGTGAGTTGATTATATATTGACACTGAGATGGAAGGCCCAATAACATTACTATAAATAGCTGCTAAGGTCTTCTGCTGCCTGCTTAAGTAAGTTCGTGGGCGTTCAATTTTTCTAACCCATTAAAAGGCCCATATATTAAAAAAGGCACTAAAAGACATTAAAGACACAAAGATACATAACTTTTATAAAGGTTGATTGAAAGTTCTAAAAGTTTGTTCAAACATTGAAGAACTTGTCCAAGTAGTTCAGGAGCTTGTTCATCGAGCAATAGAGAGTAAAACAAGTGTTTTTATCACATTTTCTTTGTTAATAGACATTCATGGTTGATCTTGGGTTTATAATTAAATTTTGTGTTATAAATAAGTATGGTATTAGAGCCGTGGTTGATCCTGGGTTTATAATTAAATTTTGTGTTATAAATAAGTATGGTATTAGAGTCGTTCTATGATTGTATGAATTTGAATAGAGATTTTTGAATTTCTCTATAAGAAAATTGTAGAAATTAATATGTTTAATTAATATGTTTTTTACTTATATAAATTGCATATTTGTTGTTTGAATTGATGTTGAACAAGCATTGCCTGGAAAAACAGAATTTAGGGTGATGTTTTGGCGAAGAATCACCGAAAAAGGCCTTTTTTTCTTATGCCTAGAGTGAAAAATGTTGAATAAACATACAGGAGCCAGCGTTGGATGCATGTCTTACACGTGGAACTCACCTACCAAAAGCAGTTGACACGTTTGTACATGAGCACGCATGTCAAAAACGTGCTAGTGGAGGCGGCGTGCGTCTATGCTTGTGTGTGCATGTGCCTAATGCATCCAAAGGTGTGTCAAGCTACACACGCTTACAGCCCATACGCAGTGCTAACTTCAACATACTATAGGATAAAAAAACTCGAAATTTCTAAAAATTCACAAAATGATCCTTTAAGTTATTTTGAGTTAGTTTTAAGGTTCTACGAATTTATAAAATGAGTTTTTTTTAATTTATTACATTGTTAATAACTAAGGTTTAACTTCAGAAAAAATCAAATATGGTTATTAAAGCCATCATTGAGTGAATTTTCATGCATTAGACTTGAAACAAAAGAGATACATGTGTTTCGGTATCTCATATGGTGTATTGATTACTTGGTATCACTTGATTCTCACTTTGATTGAGATTTTCTTTGTGATGAATTCTCAAATAAAGTTTGTTGATAACGTGTTTAACACTAATATCTAATAATGAGTTTATGCATAAGGATTTTGCATTTATGAATGGTAAAATGTCGCATATTATATGCTCATATAGAAGAAAGTGAGGATAATATATAGGTGTGTTCCTTGTACTTATAGATCTATTTGAGTACTAATAAGAATGAAGTTATCAGAGTGGCCTTTCAAGTTAGTATTTGAATTGTTCTGCATGTATGTTTGGAGATGTCTTTGGTGTTTTATTTGGTTATTCTGCCCATAGGTGTTGGCCTTATGTGAGAATTTGAGATGTTCATAAAAGGCATAAGATGGAGGAAAGTCATGGTTTAAGTGATCTATTCGTCCACAGGTGGTAGAATTGTAAAAGTTAATGGTGTGTATTTTTATTGTTTTTATGAGGAGGTCTTATATACATGTATCATGTATTTAACCCATAAATATTTCATGATATGTGTGATAAGATGCTCAGAACATATACTATTTTTAGCTTTAAGCATCAATGTTATCTTACATTTGTGTTGATTATTACATAGTCAATTTAAAGTCTCCTTCTCTGTGAATAATAACAATGTCACAATTGAAACCACCCTCGTTAGTTTCAATTTTAAGAATTGGAAGCATTGGAGATAGTAGATATTGATATGGCCATAGTTAAAGATAGGTAATTTGCACCGACATCTATTAGCTTGGAGGCTAAGTGAGCGGCATGTATGGCCTAGGAAAGGTCAAATAAGATGTGTTATTTGACTATAAAGAGATCCATTCTGGACCATATGTTAAGTGGATTTCCAGAAACAAACATAGTAATGAATTTCCTTAATAATATCTCACAGAGATAGAAGGTATCTTATGCTAAAATATGTACCTTATTAAAGGAATTGTACTATATGAGATATACAGGAGCAAGAGGAGTAAGAGAGTAGATAATTAGGATGGTCTACCTTCATACTGAGCTGAGGGCATTAAATATTTATATTCTTGATGCTTGTATAGTTCAAAAAAGCTCTAAATACACTTCCATTAGATTTTGGTATTTTGGTTACCACATACAATTCTCAAGATGAGTCTTAGGACATAAATGTAGTGTTGTTAAAAAAGAGAAGCTAAAGAATATAACTCATATAACCTTAATAGGAGCCGAGGGGAAGGAAAAGGTAAAGCCCCATAAAGTTAAAGGTAAGAAAGTTAAAATTCCTCCATATGTAGATGTTGGTCAACCTAGTATTATTAGTGGTCTTGGGGATGTTGCAAAGAGTATGAAGTGTTTCTTCTGTAAGAAGAAAAGACATAAGAAACTAAACTGCTAGAAGTATAAAACATGGAAAGAAAGGCAAGAGCTATCAGGTAACTCCTTGACTTGGGTGATCCATGAGTCTAATCTTGTTATAGTAACATCAAGTTCTTGGTGGCTAGATAGTGAAGCCTTTAATCATACTGCTTCCACAATGTAGTTTATGATAAATAGAAAGTCGAATAGGGAGGAGAAAAAATTGATGGTGGGAAATAACAGAGAAGTTGATGTCATCGTTGTAAGGGATGTTTGTTTGAACCTTGTACAGATATAATCTTGTATTAAATGACATGTTTTATATACCCTCTTTTAGACAACATTTGTTCTCTATATCTGTTTTGGATAAATAAGGTTATAGTTTTGTCTATGAAACTTCTGTTGTAAAGTTATCTTTCAATGCAAAACATATTGGTACAGCCTTCTTGTCATATGACTTAAATAAAATATGTCTTGCCCCTAATGAGATGAATGCCTTTTCATATATTACCGAGCAGGTCACTAAAAAGAGAACCTTGATAAAAGAGAAGTGATACATATTATGGCATAAAAAGTTTGGTTAAGGATAACATTATCTCAATTCTAGATTATGATGAACTGGAAACATGTGTTGACTATTGCAGGGGTAAGTTAACCAAAATAAAGAAAAAAGAGTCAACTCATGCTTTTGACTTATTAAAAATCATAAATACAGATATATGTGGACCTTATAAAGTTACACTGTGTAATTCAAGATATATTTTGACATTTATTGATGACTATTCCAATTATAGATATGTGCTCTTATTTAAAGGCAAGTTTGAAGTTCTTAAGAAATTCAAGATCTTTAAGGCTAAAGTTGAGAACCGAATGGGAAAGTCTATTAGGATTGTTAGATCTGACCGTGGAGGTGAATATTATGGCAGACATGAGGTTTCAGGACGAGAAAGAGATTTGTTTTCTAAATACGTAGAATCATGTCGAATAGTGGCTCTATTCATTATGTCAAGTAGTCCTGAGCAAAGTAACGTGGTTGAAAGGAGGAATCGCACCTTAAAAGACATGATGAGATCAATGCAAAGCATGACTAATTTACCTGATTACCTTTAGGGTGAAGCCTTAAAGATTGTTTTATATATACTTAATAGAGCCCCATGTAAATCAATTTCAAAGAAACCTTTCAAAATCTGGAAGGGGTGGAAGCCTAGCCTCACTTATATTTGTGTATAAAGCTCCCCTGTTGAGGTATGATTGTGTACTCCGTATAAAGATACGTTACATTCTCGTTCCACTCATTACTTTATTGGATATCTCGACCACTCTAAGCGATACATATTTTACTGTAAAGGTGGAGGATTTAGAAGAGTATAAACACAAATTGCTAAGTTTTTGGAGCATAATGTTTGTGACAAGGGTGGTCCATCTTATCATAATGAGGGTGTTCATTCTCATCCGTCAAATGATAAAAGGATGGATATTATAGTTATTTCATATCCATCACTCATACAATCAGAACTAGTGGATCTAAGTCTCAGTACCATACCAGTACAGAGACAGGAAACAATACCTATACAAACTGAGATTCCTAAGGTATAGGATCATACTAAACCAATTCAATTAAGAGGATCCACTAGAATGAGAAGACTTGTTATCTCATCTGATTACATAGTCAATTTAGGTTAATAAGACTGATATTGGACATGTAGTAGATCTAGTGACCTTTACAAAGGTTGTTTCTGGACCTTATGTAGATTTATGGTGGGATTCAACAAGGGATGAGGTGCAATTCATGAAGCATAATAAGGTATGGAAGCTTGTGAATTTACCACATAATTGTAAACCTATCAACTGTAAATGGATTTACAAGAACAAAAGGGATCATCAAGGTAAAGTTGAGTAGTTCAAAGCCTGTTTGGTTACTAGAGGGTTCACTTAGAGAGAATTGATTGATTTTAATATTACCTATTCTCCTGTATCATTTCAGGATGCATTTAGAATGATTATGGCAATAGTGACTTATTTTGATATAGAGGTACATCAGATCGACATCAAAAATGCTTTCCTGAAAGGAGATCTTTGTGAAGAGGTCTATATGGGACAACTTGAAGGATTTCAGGATCAAGACAAAGCTGACATGGTTTGTATGTCAGTTTTGTAGCCTGAGGATATCCATATATGTTTTGAAACAAACCTCTAGACGATGGCACCTAAAGTTTAATGAGGTTGTTACCTCATTTGGCATTGTAAAAAATAAAGATGAAAGATGCTTATATTAATTACAATGTTAGAGAGAGCAAGGTTATCTTTCTACTTTTATATGTGGAAGATGTCTTCTTGATTCAAATGATTTGGTCATGTTGCATAAGGTTAACAAAAATTTTTTGGCTCAGCATTTTAACATGATGGAGCCTGGTGAGACATCTTTTGACTTAGGTATTTAGATTCACCGACATAGGTCTTAATCTTTGTTAAGTCTCTCATAGAGAGCATACATTCAGCGAGTGTTGCAAAGGTTTAATATAACTAATTGCAAACTTGTTGCAACACCAATTCCTCATGGTGAAATATTATCTTTAGCTCAATGTCCAAAGAATGACACAAAGAGAGAGGCTATGAAGCATTTACCTTATTCTAGTGCAGTTGGTAGCCTGATGTATGTCTAGATTGCATTATGCTGAACATTGCATTTATTATTGGACTATTGGGTCAATATTTGGCTAACCTAAGAACGGGCCACTGAAATGCAGTCAAATGAATGTTGAGATATATAAAGGGAACTAAGGATAATGTGTTGGCATTCAGGAAAGTCAACAATCCAAACCTTATAGGTTATACATATTCAAATTTTGCTATGTGTATAAATGATTGGAAGTCCACTTCATGATATATTGTTATATTAGCAAATGGTGTAGTATTGTAGAAGAGTGTAAAGCTGACACTAGTAACTTCTTCGTCTATACATGCAAAGTTTGTGGCATGCTATTAGGCTACTTCACAAGCAGTTTGTCTCAGGAACTTGATTTATGAGTTATTTGTGGTTGATTCGGTGACTAGATCGATTAAGTTATATTGTGATGATCATTTTATTGTATTAATCAATAACAACAATAGGAACATCAAAGGGTCTAAGCATTTGGAGGTCAAATATTTGACCATAAAGGAATAATACAAAAATGTGACATTGAGGTAGAACATTTGACCTCTGAGTGCATGCTTGCTGATCCTCTGACTGAAGCACTTTACCCAATTGTTTTTTAGCAACATGTGTATAGTATGAGGTTTAAAGTCCTTAAAACACTGTTAGTTAGGGATTACTGTATTTGCTATGATACATTTGTGCGGATTTCATGTATTATGACATTAGATTTTTGTACATATTCATGATCATCATTTTGTTTTTAGTCATACAGCTTGTTGTACATTGTCATAATACATGTGAATGTCTTAAGATCTATGTCGATCTTAAACATTTTAAAGGCCATTGGAAATTGGTCTTGAGTCTCTGTCTTCAAGACACATACAGATACATATATAAATCCTTGGATTCGATAAGACATAGGGGATATAAGTATTTAATCCTATAAGTAACGCGCACCATGGAAGGATTGATGTCGATTTGATGATGTTTTCGTTGGGTGTTTTGTTTTGGTGTGTTTTCGACCTTGAGGAATTAAGAAGGATGGAAATTTCGAATCCAACAATCAAGAAAATAAGGATACGCAAGATTTGATTTCTACGATACCTCTTGGAAACTGGTTCCAAGCAATCCCGATGATCAAACTAAAACTAAGAAAAACGAACAATCGACACGCCACAATTGGGAAAGCAATTGATAAGTGAAAGATGGTTCGAAAGGTAATAAGAATAAGAGAATAATGTTTCTCCTTATTGAAGCCGACGACACTCTAGCAATTCTAATCTAAAAGTTCTGAAAATTTGACCTAAAGACACATATTTATACCTAGGTCAAATAATAAAAGGTTGGGCTAAAAATACATGGAAGCCCAAAATAAAACGAAGTCTAAAAACTAAATCAATAGGTCTGATGTGTGGCGCCACTACTGGCTCCATATGCTCTTGGGCTTAAGTGAATTAAATAGCCCACTCCCACTAATAAAATAAGTGCGCACCAAACACTCATTGGGCTTAAGTGATGAAACATTAAAATAGCCCAAGCCTTCTTGTCTTCAAGCTCCAAGTGTATCCGGTCTAAGGATTTAAGTTAAATGGATTAGTTTGGGGTCAATTCCATTAAACTCTCCTTCAATAGGCTTGGAGCTCGCCATCCTCTCAAGATAATAGCCCACATGTGTATAAAGAGCCTCTTTAAATCTCTTGGTCCTCTCTTTGGTCATGGGGGCCCTTTTGGTATGGCTAGCTCTCTGCCTGGCCTTGCTCGATTGTCCATGGTCCCACTTACATCAGTCCCTCCCTTCTCAGGAAGATTCATCCTCGAATCTGAATCCAAATCAAAAGGAGAAAGATCAGCAACATTAAAAGTAGCGGACACATTATACTCACCTGGAAGATCAATTTATAGGCGTTGTCATTGATCTGCGCTAACACTTGAAATGGACCATCACCCCTAGGATCCAAATTGGATTTCCTCTGGGTTGGAAACCTCTCCTTCCTCAGATACACCCAAACCCAATCACCAGGTTCAAAGGTCACCATTTTTCGCCCCTTGTTGGCTTGCTTTGCATATACCTTGTTCCTCTACTCAATATGCTGTCTTGCCTTCTCATGCAACTCCTTGGCCATCTCAGCTTTCCTCTTGCCATCTGTACTAGATAACTTATGCAAGGGTAAAGGCACCAAATCCAAAACAGTCAAAGGATTAAAACCATAGATAAGCTCAAAAGGTGAAAAACCTGTGGTAGAATGCACACTCCTATTATATGCAAATTCAATAAATGGCAAACATTCACCCCAAGTTTTCAAATTCTTACCCACTATAGCACGCAACAAGGTACCCAAGGTCCTATTAACTACCTTGGTCTGTCCATCTGCCTGTGGATGACAAGTAGTAGAATAGAACAATTTTGTACCCAACTTGCCACACAACACTCGCCAAAAATGGCTCAAAAACTTAGCATCTCTGTTAGACACAATAGACCTAGGAATTCCATGCAATCTAATAACATCTTTGAAAAATAAGTCAGAAACATGCACAGCATCATCAGTCTTATGACATGCAATGAAATGTGCCATCTTACTAAATCGATCAACCATAACAAAGATGCTATCAAAACCCCCCTTTGCCCTAGGTAAGCCCAACACAAAGTCCATAGAAACATCAACCTAGGGTTCAGTAGGCACAGGTAAAGGGGTATACAATCCATGAGGTTTGACAGTGGATTTTGCTTGTCTACATGCAATACACTTGGCACATACACATTCAACATCCCTATGCATTCCAATCCAATAAAAATGTTCATGCAAAATATCCAAAGTCTTAGCAACCCCAAAATGACCCATTAATCCACCGCTATGGGCCTCATGCACAAATAAAGCACGCATAGAAATATTAGGCACACACAATTGATTACCTCGAAACAAATAGCCATCATGCCTATAGAATTTCTGGAATGTAGCATGCTCACAAGCAGAATAAACAGTAGCAAAGTCAACATTTGAAGCATACAAATCCTTAAGTTGCTCAAAACCAAAAAGTTTAGAACTAAGAGCAGAAAGTAAAGTGTACCTCCTAGACAATGCATTAGCTGCCACATTCTCTTTCCCTTGCTTATAGCGAAGCACGTATGGAAAGGTCTCCAGAAACTCCACCCAAGTGGCATGTCTCTTGTTGAACTTGCCTTGTCCTTTCAAGTGCTTTAAGGACTCATGATCCTTCCGAATGACAAACTCTCTAGGCTGAAGGTAATGTCGCCACACCTCCAGTGCTCTCACCACAGCATACAGTTCCTTATTATAAGTCGGATAATTGAGTTGTTCACTACTAAGCTTTTCACTGAAATATGCAACTGGTTTGTTTTCCAACAAAAGCACAACACCTATACCAATCCCAGATGCATCACATTCAACCTCAAAAGATTTCTCAAAATTAGGTAAACAAAGAATAGGAGCAGAACACAACTTATCCTTTAACTTTAAAAATGCATGTTCCTGTTCCTTACCCCATGTAAACCCTTTCTCCTTCTTGACTATTTCAGTCAACGGAGCAGCAATAATAGAAAAGTCCTTCATAAACCTCTTGTAAAAACTGGCAAGTCCATGAAAACTCCTTACCTCACTAACACTCTTAGGTGTTGGCCACTCTTGAATAGCCTTCACCTTCTCACTATCAACCTCTACTCCCTGAGCACTGACTACAAACCCTAAGAATACAAGTCTATCAATGCAAAATGTACACTTCTTAAGGTTCACATACAGTTTCTCCTGTCTCAATACATCCAAGACACACCTCACATGCATGACATGCTCATCAAGATTAGTGTTATAAATCAAGATGTTATCAAAGTAAACAACCACAAATTTACCAAGAAATGCAAGCAAGACATGATTCATCAACCTCATAAAAGTGCTGGGTGTATTAGTTAAACCAAATGGCATGACTAACCACTCATACAACCCATATTTAGTTTTAAACTCAGTTTTCCATTCATCTCCTGGTTTCATTCTAATCTGGTGGTATCCACTTTTCAAATCAATCTTTATGAAGATACATGCACCATGCAATTCATCAAGCATATCATCTAACCTAGGAATAAGATGGCGATACTTTACAGTGATTTTATTCATAGCTCTGCAGTCCACACACATCCTCTAGGTCCCATCTTTCTTCGGCACTAGCAATATAGGCACAGCACAAGGACTTAAGCTCTCCCTCATATGTCCTTTATCCAGTAGCTCATCCACTTGCTTTTGAAGCTCCTTTGGCTCCTCAGGATTGCTTCTATAAGCTGGGCGATTAGGAATCTGAGCTTCGAGCACAAAGTCTATCTGGTGCTCTATGCCTCTCAAAGGTGGCAGTCCCTTGGGCATCTCCTCAAGGAAGACATCTAAATAATCCTCCAAAAGAGATGAAAACACACTACACAAAGAATCAAGAGAGTTAGTATCAGAAACTAAACACTCTCTATACCTAACTATCACAAGTGCTTTGTTCTCTCCAGTTGCTCTCTTCGTGTCTTTTCCTCTAGCATACAAACTCACTCTTTTCTCTTTCTTTTCACTCTTCTTTTCTCTCCTTGAGCTTTTCTCTCCTGCATATCCTACTTTCTTTTCCTCACCTGTGCAGTCACTCCCTATTGGGCCAATATCTCTTTTCTTTTAGGCCTCTTTTCTCTCATCATTTTTCTTTATCTCACTACCCAAACCCTCCTCTCTTTGCAAAGCTTTAACCTGGTCCAGGTAGATCTCATGTGGCGATAA
>JAOTBA010000002.1:9909806-9920075 GCA_025629845.1 Erythroxylum squamatum
GTTTTATTAATAATAAATATTTTCATTACAAAACTGTAACTGAAGAAGATAAAGTTACATGTAAATACACTTGCTTTTCAGGGTACTATATTTACATAACTCCAACATAAATATCAAAATGATAGATATCACACACAGTCACCCACAACTTCATTATTTTTGATCTATGAAGACAATTAACACTTTTAGAGTCTAGATTTAGTATAATTAAACAAATAAATGTCTATAAAATAGGGTTGGATCCAATTCTAGAATTGGGCAAAGGTAAGAAGGGCACTTGCTAAGGGCCCAGATTTATAGGGGGCCTATTTATAAAAAGAGTTGAAAATTAAAAAATATTCATTAAAAGAGTTAAAATTTTAAATTTTAATAAATCTATTCTTTAAAAAGGGTAAAAATTGAAAAGTCAACAAATCTGCTTTAAGATATTTATATATACACTAAAAAGTTTCTTGGAACTTTACCTTGTAAAAGTTGAAAAGAAAAAATTTGCGGTTGAGTTTCTTTTTCTAAATTTCATGCTTTATTGAATTGAGCTAAAGAAGAATTCAGTCCCAACCATCAATTGAACGGGCTAACGATTTTGTTTCGATCTTGTTAAGGAAAAGAAAAGAACTAGTTCTTTTTATATTTCTCTTTTGTATTTTTTATTTGCATTTATTTTAGATGTGTACATTTACTCAAATTAAAGGATGATAGATATACACACATGCACATTATACCTAAAAAGGGAAAATTTTGAGATCAATTTGTTAAAGATATATGCTAATATCTTTATTTACAACGATATATTTTATTAATATAATAACAAAATATAATGTTATTGATTTTTATTTTAATATAATTTATTAATAAAATATTTTATTAATATCAAAGATATATTTTTATTAATATTTACAATGATATATTGATCTGATACTATTATTAATGACTTTGCATCTAAAAATTTGCGGACAAATTATTTTTCATAATCATCTGTATGCTTGTTAGTGCAATTCTCTTGGTGTTTTGCAATTTGATATTGTTGTTTGGTTGTTGCTACTGTTATTTTGTTATTACTGCTACTATTTTTAATGATTTTATTGTTGCTGACATTTGCAAGATGTTAGCTGTTGTTAAAATCATTTAGTATTTTATTGAATATGTGGACTTATAACTTGAGTCACTTATGTATAGATATTAAATTTTAATAATAAAAATATTCTTTTAAAATTTACATATTTGTATATTGTCAATTCATTAGGGTCTTTCTTTTTACTTTGCCCCGGGCCTATAAAACGTTAGGAATGGGCCTAGTTGGACCATAATAATCTCCCCCTTTAGCCCATTTCGGAGGAGAAATCATCACTTAAAAGTCATCTCGGTGAGCTTACTACACAACTCAAACTTATTTTTGGAAACCACTTTTGTTAACATGTTGACATAATTCTTGCCCACAAACTTCTTCAACTTTATTAGTTACTTCTTAATCGCAAACTACAACTAATGATACCTCACATTAATGTACTTAGTGTGAGAATGATACATGGGATTTTTGCTTAAATTCATAGCACATTCACTGTTACAGTAAACTATGTACTCAGTTTATTTCACATCCAATTCTTGAAGAAATAGCTTCAACCAAACCATCTCCTTTTTAGCTTCCACGACTATAATATTCTGCATCAGTAGTAGACAAAACTATACACTTTTTCAAGTTAGATTGCCAAGAAATAATTTCCCCTCAAGTTTGAACAAATATCATAAGGTTGAATTTTTGTTATCGATATGACCAGCCATATCTACATCTCTGTACCCTTCTAAAATTGGCTTACCACCTCCAAGAATTGAATACAATCTGGAAGTGTCTTGTGAGTAATTGAAGATCCACTTTACTACTTACCAATGTACTTTTCCTAGATTGGATAAAATTATACTCATTAATCCAACAATGTGTGCAATGTCTGGACTAGTGCACACCATGTCATACCTTAATGAATCGACAATAAAGGAATACAAAATAGAGGAAAAACACTCTTTCTTCATTTCAGTGGTATGATAAGCTCTCTTGATCAACTTGAAATGAGTAGCTAAGTGTACTCATTGGCTTGGTATTCTTTATATTAAACCTCTCAAGCAACCATTTAATATATTTATCTTATGATAACCACAATTTTTCGACCTTACTATCCAATAATCTCTATTCCTAAAATCTGTTTTGTAGAACTTAAATTTTTCTTGTCAAAGGATTTGAATAAGTCCTCCTTCAACCTGTAAATCATGCCAGCATCTTATCCAAATATTACATATCATCCACATACAAGCAAAGGATGATGAAGTTATAACTAAGGAATTTTATAAAAAAGATACAAGGATCAACTGACGTCACTTGTAACTATTATTCGTTATAAACGAATTAAACTTCTTGAATCACTGCTTTGGTGCCTATTTAAGCCTATAATGACTCTTCTTCATCTTGCATATAAAGTCCTCTTTCCTTTTGAATTTGAACCCTTTTGTTTGCTCCATGTAAATTTTCTCATGTAAATCAATATACAAGAAGCAGTCTTCGTATTAAGCTACTCAAGTTCAAGATCAAAACTAGTTACTAAGCCTAATACAGTACATATCGATGTCATCTTAACCATAAGTAAGAAAATCTCATCGAAATCGACACCCTTCTTTTGATTATAACCCTTTACCACCAGCCTTGCCTTGTGCTTCATTAGCTTGTCACCATCTTTCTTAATCTTGAACATCCATTTATCTTCAAAGCTTTCTTACTTTTGGGAAACTTCATTAATTTATAGGTCTCATTCCCCTTTAATAAGTCCATTTTCTCTTGTATTGCCATGAGCTAATAATCTTTATCTTTGAGCAGTTACACTTTTTGGAAACTCTCTGGCTCCCCCTTAGTAATGACTAGAAGATATTTCAAACTAGGGTATCTTTTAAAAGGCTTTTGCTCTCTTATTTTTGAAGTTCGACATCTTCCAACACTTGAGTAGATTACTGCCCTTACTCATTAAGCTCGTTGACCCCTTATTCATCATTTACAAGATGTGTCTCATATGAATCATCACCATCAGGTTGCCTTTGGTCATTATCATCCTACATAAGCTCATGCTCACCTTCTTCACTTGTAAGCTGATCAACAATAGTAGGAACATGATCTTCATTTTCGAAAGACCTACTAAATTTAATTTCATTTTCATTAATAAGAATTACACCCATCTTATGTTCATTAAAGGCTAAGTCCCTACTTTTAATAACCTTTTGCTTTTCCAGATTGTAGAGCCTATAGTCAAACTCCTCATCACCATATCCACTGACAACATAAAGTAGTATTTGAATCCAGTTTTTATCCCTGCTCCTTTGGTATATGCATGAAATCTTTGCATCCAAACACCCTTAGATGTGAATAGATTGGATCCTTTGTTTTTTACACTTTCTCGAGAATGCCAAGATCTAAAGGCACTGAAGGAGTTCTTTTAATCATTTACACTGTGGTTTTAAAAGGACTTTGATAGTTTTTAATTTTGAGGCATATACTAAACCTTCCCTATAATGGTTATACTCATCCTCTCTAAAACATCAATGTGATGTGGGGTATTAGGTTCTATGTTCTCATGTCTTATGCCATGTCTTGTACAATACTCTTCAAACTTAATAGAGGGTCGTCTCTATTATCAATTTAGAGACACTTTAACTTCCTCTTTTTTCTTCCTTTCCACTATACCTTGAAATCTCCAAAAGGCATCTAGCTCTTGGATTTTTGTTTTTAGCATGGAGACCAAAGTCTTACATATAATATCATTGATAAATGTAACAAAATACTTATTATCTCCTAAGGACTCCAACTCTATGTGAGCACACACGTGAAAGTGCACTAGCTCTAACTTTGTCTTCCTCCTTGCAGAATTCTTGTAAATTTGACACTCATGTTGCTTTCTAGCCACGTAATGACACATATGTTAAAAGAAACCATATCTTTGCAAGGATAAATGATTTTTCAATTAGTATCTTGATCTCCTTCTAGCTAATGTGTCTTAATATGTAGTGCCATAAATCTAATGAAGTGTTTTCTTGAAAGACATGTAATTATCTAGTACATACCTTCAAGTGTGTCTTATATAAGGTGCAACACAATTCACCACGAGCAACTGTCAATGCTCTTTTAAACAATTTCCACTTTCCATCACAAAAAAGTGTCATACCTGTTTTAGTCAAACACATTCACAGACAATAAATTGAGATGTGAGTGACCAAGACGTTAGATTTATAGTCAATTTTAGACGTCCCTTTTCAATATGATGGGTTGCAATTTGAAGTTTTTAACGAAAAATCACCTACAAATGCATCACCAAATGGAGAGGATCAATGGTTTATTGAAGGAGTACTCAAGGAATTACGTAACAAGTCAATGTAACTGGTTAAGTTTGATTAATATTGTATAGTTTTGCTATAACTTACAAAGATCTTTTACGAAGGAGAAGAGTCCTTTTGAGATAGTCTTGGGATAACAACCTTTCAGTCTACTCGAGATTGCACAACAAAGGACAGGTGGAAGTATCTTGTGGTGTATAAGTTCACGATGGAGAAGGAAGAGTTGTTAGATAAGGCGAGGGATAGTTTTCAAAAGACTTCTTGACGGGTGAAGAAGCAAGTGGACTTACAAAGGAGACTGTTAGAGTTCGACGTGAGAGATAAGGTATTACTAAAACTTACCCCATAGATTTGGAAGAATATCTCGAGCAAGTAAGTGCATTATGGATTGGTGCCAAAATACGATAGACCATTTGAAGTGCTGAGTAAAGTGGAGAACGTGGCATACAAGTTGAAGTTGGTCGAGAGACTAAAGGTACACCTTACTTTTCATGTTAGTTTTCTCAAACCTTATCATCAGGATGGATCAGATTCAAATAGAAGCCAAGTGAAGAGAGCTCTACCAGTTGTGAGAAAACAGTTCGAGATCAAGTAGAGAAGATATTAGATCACCAAACAATGAGGACGGACCGAGTTTTTAATTCAGTAGAAGGGAAGGCCAATCATGAAAGCTACGTGGGAGAAACATACGACGTTCTGGCAGTTTGAGGATCAGGTGAACACCTACCTTCATACTAGTTCGACGAGGGTGTCGAATTCATTTGGTGAGGTGGTTTGTTAGCCCCTTAGCACACACTTTATAGCTAGCTGGAGGCGAACCGTGGGTGGAAGGTTAGCTGGATCATATATGACAGTGGCATGCATAGTGCTAGTTTTGGTAGAGAACCTTGTATGAGTTGACATGGCTAACGATAAGTTCTTGATGGACTAAGGACTTAGTGTATGCTTAAATAAACAGACCATGAATCATGGATTTGACATGGGTAAGCATTAGATCAGACCAGTGTGCCATGACTAGATTTGACTTGGATGACTCATCATCGGATAGAGACCGTGGGGAGATCTTGGATGATGTGGCGGATAAGATCACGGAGAATAAACATCAGCTCTAAAAGATAAAGACCATGTAGGAGGATCATCTGAAGATAGTGGACATCTTTATAGATAGGATAGATCATGTGTAATCTTTTATCTTGTTAACTGGGATGTAGATAGACCTTATCGGATAGAGCCCTATTTAGATGGAGATGTTATCTTATTGGATAATGATGTAATCTGATAGGATAAGATGTGATCTTAGGTAGTAGAGTTATGTTAGGATTCTAACATAGCCCTCAAGCCTTGATGCCTATATATAGCTCATTTGAGCCTTGCTTCTCATATAGAGTGACACTCAGAGAATGAGAGAGCATCCTTTGTATACTTTGAGGGGAGTAATAAAGGTTGACATTATTGTTGTGTCTCTTTCTTTCTTTTATTATTGCCTTTAAATATTCTATTGCTTCTGTAGTTTTCTTGCAAGTTTGAGAGTTAAATACTGTGAGGGTATTTGGTGTTCAAGAACAAGTTTGTTGGTCGGCGATCACATGAGGAAGGCTGAGTCTTGTTTAAACTGATCTAAGTAAGATTATCGTGCAAAGGAGTAGGGGCAACTTGCAGATAAGTTCAGTGCTTAAGAAGACCTTGCTAACACAAGCCATCATCTTTTATACTTTTATCCACATCAATTGGATTATAAAGATCCTTGTAATAAATGAGATCTTTCATTATTGGTCTTTATATCAAGTAGTTGGTCGACGTCAAGTTTATCATAGAGCTATTGCCACTCTCCATACTTAAGGCTCCGATACTACTTGTTGGGATTCCAAGCAATAATGCTTACACAATCAATGAGAATATTCAAATAATAACAAGCTATTCAAATGATATAGATGACGATAAGAAGAATTAGACATAAGATTTTACCGACAGAAAATCCACTAAATTCAATAATAATAAGATATAAGCGTTAAAGTTTTGAGTAAATTACACCTTACAAAACAACCATAGCTAAAGCTTTTCTAACTATCTCTCAAAAACTCCTCTCTAACATCTATAATTGAGTACAAATTGGTACACACACACACACACACATATACCAATACTACTCCTAAACAAATTTTAGAAATCAAACTTTAATAAAACTGTAGTTGATGAAAGCTAATTGTACTCTAAAACTCTTTTATCCCATGTATTTCTATCCCATGTAATTTCAATCTCTCAAACTTATCTTTAAATCTTGAAAGGATAAGATTTTATACACCATACTGTCACCTGTAACTTTCATTTCTTTTGATCCAAGAAGATAGTTAACACTTTCAAAGTTCAGATTTAGTGAAATTAAACAACTAAATTTCTATAGAATGAGGTTGTACTAAAAAAAATCCTTCCTTCTAGCAATTGTTTATACCATTAGTGTTAATAAAAGGGTTACAAAATTAATTAGGATTTTAGGTTTTGCTTTAAGGATTAGGGTTTGGGGGATTTTACGCTTTAGGAATTAGGATTTTAGGGTTTTTAAGTTTTATTAATTGGGCTTTTATAATTTTGTTGTATCTTTCCATCGATTAAAAAAGGGGTAAAACTGATGGCATTAGAAGGGATTTAAAATAAAAAATGATGTTTTCTTGCTTATCAAAACATGCATTTTCTATTTCATGCTTCATATTCGTTTAATATTGTATAATCTAATCAATATTGGTGCATTTTTTGAAATTTCAGTCTGTTGATCTCGTTGGACCTTCGGTTAAAATTTTCAAAATCGAAACTTGAAGAAACTAAAGGGTGTGAAAATATCAGATAATCTTCTAGAAAATCAAATGCAACTTCTTGTCGAAGGCCCATGATGATAAGATCCAGTGCTAAATTTCCTTTTTTCCACAAGTTTAAGCTTAATTAATTTCTTGTTGATTCTTTACGAAAAATATTAGCAGTATGAGTTGGTTGAAAAACTCCTATAATTATCTTGGAGGTAATTGGTACTGTTCTCTTTCATTTAATAGATGATATTAAATGATGAGCATAGACAATTTAATTCTTTTAGTTTTCGAGGATAGTTATCTATAAAAGTGATGAAGTATATAACCTCACCTTATGCCTTTACATTAATTGGAACATAAATATTTGAATTAATAAATTGCAATGGATAGGAAGCTCGTGCTCCCTTTCCAAACAGCTTTTGCATCATTTTACCTGCCAAACAATGTTCATAAATAGGTAAATATAATTGATGTAAATCACCTAAGAGGCCTTCTTTAGCTGATTAACTTATTCAATTTTAACCAATATGACATAAACTAGCATGTCATAAAATTGCACCATTATGGGAATTACTAAATTTTGTAAACAAAGAATAAATTATATTAGTATTTGAATAAACAACATCTAGAACGATAAATCCAAGACAGAGATAAGATTCCATCGAACCTTTAGAGCATATAACACTTTATATAGGATTAAGGATCAATTACCACACATGTCTAATTTATAGGTTCCAATCCCTTACACAACAACCTTTGAGTTGCCCCTACTTAAATCCATCATGTTAGATATGGGATTTTCTACAATTCCATAAAGGCATCTTTATCATTTGCTACATGTTTGGTTGCTCCTAAATTTGTAATCTGCAAAAGGATGTGATTTAGTTAGAAAAACATAACATAAGACATTCACAAAACAAATGTTTGTACATAAGATTGTACCTTTTTGGGCTCGCTATCATCGTAAACAATGTGACCCTTATCATCACAATTAAAGCACTTGACTCTTTTCATGTTTTGCTTCTTAAAAGGACCTTTTCCTTTTCTATAGTGGTTCTATTTTGCCTTCTTTGAGTCCCAAGTATAATGGGTATATTTGTTACATTTTTTCCGTTTAGATCCACCATAACTTTTAGTTCACAACTCCATGTGAGCCAGAACCAATTGTATATACCTCAGAAGACATCTTAGAGACTTCAAAACATTCTTCTTCTAATATTAGAAGCCTCATAGAATCTTTCATTGTTTTGATACTCTCATTATAAGTTAAATGCAGCTTCATATATTCCTATCTTTGAGGTAACAAACAGATCATAGCTTGTACTTATTGCCCATATAATAATTTGCGACCAATATTACACAACTAACTTAGCATTTTTGAAATATGCCTTAAATACTTTTGCATTATGTGATCCAACCCTTGTTATATGTGTCAAACTTGATAGCGAGTGACCTCATTTTGGTCACTGAGGTGTCTCCAAAATTTTCAATTAAAGCGGACCACATGCCCTTAGCAATTTCATTTTACGGAACTCGTGTATGATATCATTATCCATGTTACCCAGTAATGTAGCATACATACACATATTGGATAGTTGAATTTTAATTGTTTATAAAAATGAAAGAGAATGTACGTTCTCAACCATCATTCATATGAAAATTAAATACCAATTGTTATACTCAATAATATTTTTCGAACTTAAAAATTTATATAACATATATTATGATAAAACTGAATAATATCAAACTTAAATTATTTTAATGAACATAATTCATGCGATTCGTTACAACTTAGTTCAATATATAATAATAAAACCCACATGAAATAGAGTCCATAAATTCATGTGATAAAGTCCTAAAAGCTCGACGTGTTACTGTTTTAATAATTTCGATTGATAATAGTCCAAATTAGTTCTTTTCTTCAAACTTCTCTCGTAAAGTTTATCACTAACCATTTATATAATTTTTCTAACCAAAAAAAAAAACCATTTATATAATTTCAAAGTAGGCTATTATAAGTTCCAAAGCATGCTTAACAGTTTACTTTCTAGTTATGGCAAAGTTGGGAGTAAAGTCTTGTACTTCACTTTAGATTTAATGAAAGCTAGAACCTCTGAAAAACAACTCTTGCATTAAATTATTAACAGTAATAATATGTTGTATTAGATCTTCTCTAAGAAGATATCACATCCGAAGTAACTACACTAACATTATGATGACTCATCTCATCTATGTCATAGTTTGCAGAAATCTGGGTAACCTTTTTATAATTGGCATATTTAAATACATTTTCAAGAATTAGAAGCTGCTCATAAAGCCCAAAAATCATAAAATGAATAATTTAACACAATGATGAAACTCATGCTCATAATTTACTTAAAATAAAAAGTTCAATTGATACATGACAAATCATATTTATTTTATTTTATTTAGAAATATGGAACCAATCAAATTTAAATTTAAATTGGAAACTTATTTCTAATTTTTGACTACACTAATAAAGAAAATTTAATTAGAATATTATTTCTAATTATATATCTTGTTTGACTTAATTAATTTATTCAATTAGAAACATATTTCTAATTTATTATTAAACTTAATAACTTTAAATTTAATTCGAAACTTATGTCTAATTAAAATTGAACAAATCAAATTTTAAATTTATAGTTTTGGTTTAGAAACTTATTTCTAAATCTTAATAAATTCATTCATATATATTTTTTAATATATGTAAATTTAGAAAGTCATTTCTAAATTTCTATTCTTATTCATCAAGTCCTTGAAGCCCAAACTTTTATAGCCCAAGACATAAAAAAGACTTGACCCAGATATGTTTATAATAGCTGACCCATATATTATTCTTGTTGGCCCAAGTAAATCCAACCCATAATACATAAAATATTGAAACCCCAGAAATTAAGGGGGCGCTTGGTTCATAAAGGGTAATGGAAATGAGAATAGGAATTAATATAGTGAGGAATAGGAATGGATATAATCATTATAATTATGATGGTTGGTTAAGATGAAGTAATGATTACCATTACCATTGATGGTGGTTGGTTTGTTAAAAATGTTAAGAAATAAAAATTTGTTAAATTTTTGTTTT
>JAOTBA010000002.1:9963672-10000382 GCA_025629845.1 Erythroxylum squamatum
CTCATTTTCAGTAAAATCATATTTAAGATCACTTATACCCGGTAGTTGTCAATGAATGCATGTAACACTTTTTATGCGAAAACATTTAGTATTTATGCGCACTATGCTAACATGATGCATGAGCAAGAAAAATGCATTGTCTTAATTTCCCTTTTGAGCTCACAAGTACTGTAATTTCGGGTCCTAACCCTTAATATGGGGACGGGATGTTACAGTTAAAGTTTTTGGGACATTATTCAACTTAAAATGTCATTACATTTTATCATTTATATGATATTTAATATATCTCTAAAGCTTTGTATCCAAAATCCTTAATAGGGATTAATAGTAAAATTGTATAATGGACATATAACTTTCCTTTTTAGCTTTGAAAACTTTTCCCAAACCTAACCTATGTCCAAGAAATTTAATTTAATAATAATTTAGTATCAACTATACTAAATAAAGGAAATTTCTATTCATAATAAAATAATGTAAGAAAACAAAATAATAGGTTATATTTCATAACAACCAAATAAGATTAGGACTTTAATCATAAATTTAGTTACTCCTACTATTTTATTCAAAATAATGGCACTCGCTACTATTTTAGAAATATTACTCTAATTTCTCTTATTGACTAAAATCCTATTTTAATTTAGTTGATCTTAAGTTACTCAACAAATCAATTAAAATTAAATTAGGTTGATAAAATTTTTATTAATCATATCTTATGTGACTCTTAGATTCAGTAAGTGACAACTCTTGCCAAAATAGTTCTTCTATGTTATTCCTAACCTTACCTCTATATGATCATGAGTTATTCATCCAAATCATATAAACTTAGTTAAGTAGGACCTATTAATTTAAGATAGAACATATTAATGTTAACGGAGTCTTGAGTTACTCAACAAGCCTTACAATAAATTTAACTTTGGCTTTATACTCAAATAATGGAAGAGAACAATCACGTTCTCAAAATTTACTTAATATTTAATAAGAGATTTAATTTCAAATGGTCTTATCAAATTCACATTACATATAAAATGTCACACAATTAAATATGTAATCCAATATGCGTATGTCAAATATACAAAATTAAAACATAATCAAATTTGTATGTACAAAATATCAAACCTAGTTTGATTTTAGCTATTCGTTGGAAATTAAAAGAATTATACTTCAAAAGAATGTAGACAAAGTTTTATAAAATTACAACCAAAAGATCATACCAACTACGTGATCTTATTAGGCTTGGCATATTCAAAATAACTTATCATAAACACCTAAGTATATAAAATGAGAGATATGGTGAGTTAATATTTGATTAATTCAAATCCCATTTAAAAGTTACAATCCTAGAGAATTTTGGCTCACTGAAGTTGCTCACTAAGAGCTCCTATATGATAGCCAGGGCACTGGACTTGAAAGCATGGGAGTTTGTATGCTTGGACTTGAATCTCTTTTGGTTCCCTTCCTTTCAGGTTTCAAATATAGTTATGTAGAGTACTATAAGCTTTAAGAGAAGATGATCTTGCTCTAAAAGAGGAGCATTGAAGACTTTGAACACAATGTTATCCCAATCTAGTTCAGTTTAAGAGAAATTACGTGCTATTTGAATGCTCAACCACGTATCTTTGGTATAAAAGCATTGGAAGAAGAGATGGGTTCTTATTTCTAGATCTAAGTTACAAGGATTGCAATAAGGGTTAAGGACTAAGCTAGTTTTGACACCGTCTGAAGTATTTAACTTGTTAAGCATTGCAAGCCACATAATAAAAGCAATTCTTGGAATATGATTGTTAAACCAGATCAATTTATGCCAGATAATAACCTTAGGAGCCTGCTGTTAAAATAGCCTAGAAGCAAAGTTGTTTGTAAATTTTGTCAGGGCATGTTTGATCAAATGACTTTGTCCTCCCTATCTTGTCTTGGACTATAATATAATTAGGGATTACTTCTTTTAGGCAATTGAATCCTCAGAATCTCATGAACTAGGAATTGTCTTTAATTAGCTTCTCCATTATGGCATTAGGTATGAAATATAATAGGGATCAAATGTAAAGGGCCTTTGCCACTCTAGTTGTCATACTATAGACAAGTTAGCTTACCATTACCAATATGTGATTTGAATTTCTTGCAAATACGTCACCTGAGCTCTAGTTATTAAGCTCGAGTTCCCATTACTATTATCAATTTTAGTTATTAATCTTCGTAATCTAAAATAATATTTTCAATTATTTTGATAATTTAATTAGATTAAATATATTGATTCTTAAATGAATTAAATTTCAATTCCAAATTAAAATTTAATTTTATTTGAAAAAAAAAATTAAATTCAAATTGAAAACTATTTTCAATTATTTTGACTCCTTTAATAAAATTGAAAATAATCTTCAACTAATTACTCTTCTTACTTATTATAATTTTAAAAAGCTCCTTTTTTCAAAATTTCATAAGACATTCTAAACCAATTAGAAAATCACCTATAATCTAATTAGAAACAACTTTTCTTTAATTAGAAAACTATTTTTCCAATACTAAAAAATCACTTTCAAAATTAAACAAAATATTTAAAGTCCTTCGCATTATTTATTTTGTGATTAGTGTATTAATTAACTAAAAATACTTCTTAATAGAATAAAAACTATTTTTCTAAAATATTAAAGAAGGCTCATTTTTCAATTAATTAATAAAAATATTTTAAAATTTTTAATAAAATACCTTTTCTAATAAATTAATAAATTTTTTATTTAAATTAATTGAGAAATAATTTCAATATGAAAGGATATCAACCCTCTAAACAAATAAAATAATAAACTTAATTTATCTCAATCAAATTGAAATAAATAATTTTAATTAAGAAAAATTGTTATAATTAAACTAAGAAAACTTCTTTCTTAAATATAAAGGATTTTATACAATTAATTTCAATCTAAATTGAAATGAAATACATTCTAATTGCAGAAAGTATTTTTAAAAAAATTAATTAGAAATCAATGTAATTATTAATTTTAACTATATTAGAAAAATAATTGATTTGATCTTGGCATTAAATTACAATTAAAACTATTTTAAAATTTTTATTTGATTACAGAATTAATTTATTCTGATTTTAAGATTGTTCTAATATAATCCAAGTTATAAGTTCCGATAACCCAATTACAAAACAAACTTAACTTAGAATAATTTAATTCAAGCTTTAGAATATCATATTGAAAGCGGCAATGGCAAATAGCCAATCCACACCTAATAATATAAGGTAATCCCATTATCAAACATCCTTTGTTCTAATTCAGAATACCTTATTCTTAAGTTAGGACAACATATCTTTCTTAAGTTTGGGTTAATTTGTAGTTTCAACTGCAAAAAATTGTCAATAGCAATCAAACAATTTTAATTAAGTTATAGAACTAAAAAATGACTTTGATACATTGTTAGAAAATTGAGACGAGAGTTGATCCCGTACATAATGGAATAAAAATGAAGCTGTTGTGTTTGATTTCTAACAAGTCAAGATTACTCTAAATTTTATAACACGTTTGATGAATTAACATAACAAAATATATAAACATATGTTGTATCATATTGTGTAGCATGATCTTTTTTCTTAAAGTTTCCTTTGAACTATTTTTGAAACTGGTTTGTCACAACTACCATAGTCACACTCGTATTTGACCTATAACCGTATCCATATGAACAAGTCGAAAAAACTCTACAAATAGTGTAAAGAGTATTAAGAAAGAAGTGTTATCTCCTTTAGAGTTTATACCAATTTATAATATAGTTAGAACCTTTTAGTATTTTAATTAAAATATGATTCTAGTTTCAACTGAATTTTAATTTGAATTACAATTAATTATAAGTAACTATTAATTGAGTCTAAATAAAATCCAATATTTTGTATTATTCCTTGTTATTAAATATCTCATAATTTTTTAAAGTTTTTCAAACTTTATAATTATGTCCATCTTGATTAAAATTACATTTTCTTTCATCAACTATTCTTTGTGTATAACTATTTATGTTCTTAATAAATTGACAATAGATAAAAATTACCTTAAATCATATTTAGGATTTGATAGAATAAACTCCTTCGGTTTATCTTTAATTCTCTAATTAGACAATTTATATACATAGATCAATATTGACATCCAATAATTACTATGACTATCCAAATATTAGGAAAGTGACGGTGGTTTTAACTAACGTTTTCATTTATGATTTTTTTGTATAATTCAATTCTTTCATTATACAATATTCTGATTAAACATATCGTATAGAATTGAACATTTACTTTAATTGAATCAATTATATTAGTTTTTTACTATTAGTAATTAATTTTATTAGTTACATTTGAAAATTATTTTCAAAGTCTTATTCCACCTTAATCAAGGATTTCTCAAACCAATACTAATAAAAAACAACAAAATATTCTTCCTAATTATTTTAGGATGATGAACTCTGCATTGATTTCTCGATTACGTCCATAGAGTTCATGCTATAACCAATTGTTATCGATTGAGCCACCCTTAACAAGCATATATCATAAGTAGTATCAAATTATAATAATCTTTATATGTGATATTTTAGAAATCTCAAGTCAAATAATTACTTAAACAATCATCATAATACGAATTTCATAGATATACAAGTAATATTTTAAAGGAAATTTTCATTTCGAGTCAATTTAGTGAATTTGTTTTCTGACAAGGACCTACATGTTTATTTAAGTATCTTCATGCTTTAGTTTATGAGATTGACTACTTCCTTTATAAGAAAGAAATGTAATCCATGCTCATTTTTTAGGCTCAATTAATAATCAATCTCAATGGAATAATGACTAAGAACAATTTAGGGATGATACATAAATGTAATATGAATCTCATAATTATTATCTTATCATAATTTTATTTACAATGTATATTTTCATATAAATTTTATCCTTTACATCAGTAAAATAAATAAATATGCATAATAAAAAAATTCAAATAATTATGTTATAAAAATTATAATCGATCGATTGTTATAGGATATAAATTAATATGTTTTTGTTTAAAACATGCTTAACGAGTCAATGACAATATTTTTTATATATTTAAAGAGTTATATTTTTTTTTGAACATATAATTTGTACCAAATTCAACACTTGTGCCACTCAAGCTTTTTAACGGGATTGTAAGTTTGCCTCATTCCACAAGCATACGATATGTTATAAAGTCTTGTGTTTCAGAAATTTCCTGTTCATGTTGATGCCTAAAACAATATTCCGCCAGGTGTCGGAGAAAAAATTAAAAGAGAAGTGGGGAATTTGGATAAATAGTTCTGCCTGCCTACGTAGTTCTTCGTAATTTGATTATATTGGATCCAAACTCAAGCAGGCCTTCTCAATACTATATACAACTCGATCCACCATAGAATGAGAAAGCTCTATCATATGCACAAATAATCATATTTTGGCCCAATTAGCGAACTTGTAGATCCATTAGGTCTATTATCGTGTTCCAATTTCTCATCAGTCCACCATTTTAGCCATAAATTATATTTAGTCTTATCTATTTTTATGTTTTGAAATTTTATCTTTTTTCTTTCAAATTTATAATGAAATTTTTGGTTATGTTTATCATCTTATGTTTATCGATAGGATAATTTAATGTCGCAAAGAAAAAAATGATATTTATACACCAAATAAGTTAACAATTAGTTTAAAACTTGAGTTACTTTATTCACATGTCATTGTATCCGCAAATGCGTAGGCTTGGCAAATAAGTTCGACTCTAGCCGAACCTGATCGACCTAACCCGAATTCAATAGGATCAACTTTTGGAGTCCAAAAATTTTAAGAAAAAGATGTCAATTTGAATAAAAACAAAAAAAAAATCTAATTCTAATTTTATTTAAGAATAATTAGACAAAATCGGGCTCGTTTAAAATTCCGGCTAAATTTAGAGCGCAGGCTAAAACTTTTGAGTCGAGCTCGAGCTTAAGTAAGGCGATGAAGGCCCTGCCCATTTTTTTACGATCTATACAAACACGTAAGTATTAAAGGAGAGGTCATACATATAATTCTTGTGATAGACAACAATTTAATAATTAATATTTCTTTAAAAGTTTAGAATTTAAATTCACAGTTGAAAGGGATAAGAACAGTTTATACTTGGCTTGCTTAACATGGACAACTAAAACATTATCTTTGCTTCATCTTATTGGATTGCTTAATAAAGTCAAGGCATCCCTTTTTACAACTCAAAAATTCAATAAAGATATTGGGAGGTTTACTTTACGCCCTTATAATAAAGAGGTGGAAAAGAGTCACTTTTTCCGTATCCTAAAGTTGAAGATAATGTTCTTTTTCTCTTTTTACCGTCTTGACTTTCATGTACATACGTAGCTCATTTTCAAAAGTTTGCTTTAACAAAATTAACTCCTTCACTAAGCAAATTGTTGCGTGGATTCGTATCTAATTATTGGATAACAAGAAGCCAAAATTTTGAAAATCAACATATGAAAGTTAGAAGATTTTTAATTAGAAAAAATGGATCCAACTTAATACAATAAGTTATTTTTGAGAATTTTGGGATGACTCGTTGCTTGGCCTCCCTCTGTTTGTTAATATTTCAATACATGGTGAGCTGTTAGGAGATATTAAACAAAGCTAGCAATTCAAGATATAATCCGGAAGCTAGAATCTAACAGTATGAAGCCTATGTTTGGTTGGACTTATTTCAGTAGAGTTTTTTTTTTATAGATCTTTTCTGAGAAGAACTTTTTTAAAAAACCAGTTGACTGTTTGACTGTCGTTTAAAAAAGAGCTTTGAAAGAGCTTCATACAGTAGAGTGTTTAACAATATAAAAATAAAAAACACTTTTAATTTTAAATATATTTTATTTTGTAATAAAAATTATTTATGCATATAAATATTAGTTAAAGTATGACAATATATTAATTATTTTATAATTTAAACCATATGAAACATAAATGAAAATATATCTAACCAAATATTTTATATGGATTACAACATAAGTAAAACTAATATAAAAATAAATATTAAAACATATAAAAGCCAAATAATATTATATAAATCTCGAAATAAATACTTGAGTTAAGTAAATAATTAAATATATAACAACTGTACAAGAGATTAGAGAAGATGGGTTTGCAAGATAAACGTAAAGATGAGTTTGTGGGTATTGTCGAAATTATGTATAAAACATAAGAGCAAAATTGACTAAAAAATAGGCTCATTAATTGATATAAAAAATCTACTCGAAAAAGCCATTTGAGAGACTTTTTTTAGAAGCTCCAAATTTAAGCTTCTTAAAAAGTTGTATTTTGGCTACCAAAAAAGCTATATCTATTAAAGAGTGATTTTCTATTTTACAACCAAACACTTATTTTTCTTTAAAAAGACTTTTATGGTTGAAAAAAATGTTTATTGATCTCTCAAATGCCCATTCAAATAGGCACTAAGTCCAGTGCATATGAATGGAAGGATGGGTTATTAAAGTGGAAGGGGCGCTTAGTAGTGGGTGCTAACAAAAATCTCCAATAACAAATCATCGGAATTAGTCACAGTGATGCCATGGGAGGACATAAAGGCGTAGTGGCTACAACAAAGAAGCTGCAGAGAATGTTTTTCTGGAAAGGAATGGTTCGGGATGTGTGAACCCACATTCAAAAATGCATGAACTGCCAGAGGAATAAACAAGACAGCTCTGCTTATCCTAGACTATTGCAACCTATTAAAATACTAGAAGAGGTGGGTGTTGATTTTGTTAAAGGACTCCCAGTTTCAAAGGGAAAAACAGTTATTTTAGTAATTGTGGACCGATTTACCAAGTATTCTCATTTTGTTCTTGTTAAACATCCCTAGTATGCTTGCGATATAGCTGAAGCATTCCTCAATAATGTGTTTAAGTTACATGGTATGCCGGAATCAATCATTAATGACAGGGACCTGTTTTCTTGAGTAAGTTTTGGCAAGAACTCCTTAGGCTGCAAGGAGTTAAACTGAAATGTTCTATAACATACCACCTACAAACAGATGGGCAGGCGGAAGCAATGAATAAGATCCTTGAAACATATTTACAGTGTTTTTGTAGTAAAACACCCTAGAAATGGAGTGAGTGGATACCTCAGGCGGAGTGATGGTACAACATGACTTATCGAGCTTCTATCAATTCCACACCATTTAAAGCTTTGTCTAGATATCCGCCATCGATTTATACTCCTTATATAGCAAGGAACTCCAAAGTGTTAGAAGTTGATCAGGTTTTATAGAACAGAGAGGCAATGACCAATGTCACAAAATTCCACCTACAGAGAGCCCAAAACCAGATGAAGCAATAGCACACTCTAGGCGGTCTAAACATGAATTCAGGGTTGGGGAAATGGAGTTGTTGAAATTACAACCCTACAAACAACATTCCCTAACAAAGGAGTAATCAGAAATTGTCTCCACTCTATTACGGACAATACAAGGTGATCCAACATATCGGAGAGGTGGCATATAAGTTGGAACTTCCATCGGAGGCGGCGATACACCTAGTGTTTTATGTACCATAGTTGAAGAAGGTACACATAGAGCAAGGCAAAACTTCCTTATCATTACCAAAATTCCTCATGTCGGTTGAACGTGTACTAATAGCAGTGCTGGACCGACGTCTGGCAAAAAGGAATAGTCGAGCCGTCACATAATTACTAATTCGATGGTCGGACAACGAGAATACTAGTGTAACATGGGAATACCTCTTTGACCTCCAAAGGCATTTCTCTGAAGTCAATCTGATCGACAAGGACGTTAAGGGGAAGGGAATTGTTGCGGATATTAATGAAGACGATGAAGTTCACGCGGGAAATAACGAGAGCCTTTCTAAAAATTAAGTAGTATTGTACGCAACATTTAAATAAGAATCAGAGTTGTAAACCTGTACCGAAGTATACGGGATCATGATCACTTGTATTAAAGCCGCTCTTTAATGGCTATAAGTATATGTTGAAATGGAATGAATTTGTTTCTCTCTCTCTATATCTGTGTATCTTCTTTGATTTTATCTCTCTCCAAGTTCTTTTTTCTGTTGACCTAACAAACTTTATGATAAGGGTTTACGGTCGGTGTGAGTATTTTAAAAAATTTTATCAACACCAAAATTGGGTTGACATATTTAGCATTAGGGTGGATAGCATATTGGTTTAATATCATGCAAGAGATAATTGTTGTCAAACTAGTGAAACTCGACACATTCCCTCACTTATGGAGTTGGATTCAAAATTTTAAGGAATTTGGTGCCATTAAATGGAACCTCCCTGAATATGATGGAACCTTGGCCTATTTCAAAAGTTGAAGGCACTTGTTTGTCGTATCGACTATGGTTAAGACAAGTATTAAAAAACAAGCTACCCGTATAACATCCAAAAAACCTAGTCAACCTTAATTTGTCTTCTTTTTGCAATTATTCTTTCTTTCTTTTTCCTTGATTATTGTTTTAGGGTGGTTAAACCTTTTAATTTCTAGATTTAGGAGCTTAGGTATCGAGTGGGTTTTATTAGTTTTAAATATGAATTTTTCATATTACAGAACTAAGATTTTTAGGTTTCTCAAATTACAATCATATTGTAATTTTAAGGCTTAGATTTTGTAAATTCAATTTCAAATTTTAAGATGAATAAAAATCAATTAATTTAATCATATTATAGAATTAAAGTCGGTTCTGATACCACTGTTGAAAAATCAGGATGAGATTTGATCTCACCCGCAACAGAATAATTACTAAACTTTTTCATATTTTTATTTCTCAAAAACTAAGATCACTTTAATTCTATATAAATGATTAACTCATAAATCATAATAAAGCATGAATCTTAATTTGTATCTTATTCTAAAGCTTGATCATTTTCTTGTCATTTCTCTTGAATCGTTTCTGAAATCGGCCTATCTCAACTACCATAGCCACATAAGCGTTCGACCTCTAACAGTATCTACAGAATAAGTTAAGAAAACTCTGTAACTTTTACAGAATAGGTTAAGCAAGAAGTGTTAGTTTCATTAGAGCTTAAGCCTATTTATAATATGTTTTTGACATTTTAGTAATTTAATTGAAATTAAATTCTAATTTCAATGAAACTTTAATTATAATTACAATAATTCTAGTTAAATACCAATTATGCCCATATAAGATCCAATGTCTCATATTGATCCATATTTATTAAATATCTCATATTTAATCATAAAGTTTCTTAAACTTTACAATCAAATCCAACTTGATTAAAAAAAATTTACACTCTTCAAACCATTCTTTGTGTAAGATCTATCAGGTTCTTAAATATGTTGGCAATGATTATAAATGATAATTTTAATTCATAATTAGAATTAGATAAATTAAAAGATCTTGATTTATGATTATAAATTGTTTAATAGGAGAATTAAAGAAAAAAAGGACTCAATATTGAAGTCTAGCAATGCATTATCACTACCCAAATATTTAGGAATGTCAAAGTAGTTTTGTCTAATCTTTCTGTGTATGAATTTTTTGTTATAATTCAATTCTTTCATCATACAATGTTCCGATTAGACATAAAACTTGAAATTAATATTTACTCTATTTTGATTCAATCATATTAGTTCCCCACCATTAGCTATTGATTCAATTAATGAAATTTGTAAATTATTTACAAAACTTTATTTCACTTTAGTCAAAGGATTTCCCGAATTAATACTAATCGAAAACAACATAACATTCTCCCTAATTATTTTAGGATGATGAATCCTATCTTCTTCACTAAACTACTTCCATATAGTTCATGCTACATCTAATTACTACTGAGTGAACTACCTCTTATTAGAATAGATTATAAGTAGTATCAAAACATAACAATCTCTATACAAGATAATTTTAGAGATCTCAAATCAAATGATCACTTATATAATTATTACAATGAGAATTTCTATAAACATAAAAGTAATATTCTAAATGGATTTCTCATATGGGGTAAGTTTAGTGAACTTATTCTCTAACAAGTACCCACGCATTTGTTTAAGTATCTCTATACTTTAGTCTTTAAGATCGACTACTTCCTCTATAAGGAAAACTTGTGTTATTTTTTTTACGTTCAATTTATAGATATACATAAATGTAACATGAATCTCATAATTATAATCTTATCATAATTTCATTTGTAATGTATAATTATCTCATGGACTTATCATATGTATCTAAATATGTATAGGGTACAAAAAGTCTTTAAATTATTTTGTCACTAAACTACAACCAATCGACTGACTATAGGGCATAAACCAATAAGACCTAAAGCAATGAAACTTGTTTGAGACACGAAAGGCTTTAGTTTAGGTTTTTAATTTTTATCTTGTTTTTCGGAGGAATTTTTGGTTATAGGGTCACACTTTGTACACGGAAATTTCTCTAACAGCTAGCTCCTACCAGCTTAAGAGTAAGATTGCACTTTTCACTGAAACAACTCAATAAAAAGTACATGCCTTTCGTTATAAAATTAGTATTGCAATGTAATTTGTCAAAAAAAATTCTCCGACCTAAATTGCACTAGTTAAAAGATATTGTAAATTTCGTTACATCATAGCTTGTTTAAGAATGAAAGTATATCAAGATGAAATTGGTTAAAGAATTAGATTTATTTCAAAAATTATACTAAATAATAGAAATTTTAGAATTCAATTACAAGTGGGTGGATACTCTCCTGAAAAGGAATCAGTCAAATTTATAGGAAGCATTTCTAAAGCCTCTTAATCGACCACACTGTATCAGGAATCTCTTGGCTATTCTTGTAATACAACACACGGGTTTAATATGAAATCGTATTGTTATAAATTAATAGAGATACCACATTCAATAAGAGGGGGTGGGAATGTCAAAAGACGAAAGATACAAAAATTCAGTAATTTTATTCAACAACTGCTTAAACTTTCTATCCACATTCAAAGAGATAAACAACAACTGGATATTTAACATGGGAGGAGTACCAAAAAGTGAATCAATGAAAAATCATCACCATTTATAATAAGCAATAGATATGGACTCTTGGTTTAAGCTTATACTCAATCTCCAATCTTATGAATTCTTATGAAATTAGGAGAAATAGCACAATTAGCTAGTATTGTCATACAATACACATTATATTTTCAAGTAGGCAATAAAGAACAACGGCAGATCATGAAGTTAGGGGGAGGACAAAATTCTAAGTCAGTAATCTAGCAGTATACAGTTCGATATTATTAGCACACCCAACCTTTTAGTTATTTTGCATGTTACATTGATTATTTCATTTGCCATCGTATTAAATAAAAACAAAGGTTCCTGAATTTCAGTTAGGTATTCTTCAACGTTTCACCCCAAAGAGGTCGAAGTCTTGTCAACTTCAAATCAAGAATGTTGCAATCCTTGAAATACAGATTTACAAAATTTGCGCAGGGCCTTCATGGTTCATTCGTCGTGAAAAACGATCGTTCGCTTGCATGTAAATTGCAGATAGACTTTTGGACCCATTTAGCACCAGCGGCGATGAATTAAATCATAAGAAGAAGAGGCAGAACGACAACAAATTCCGCAATAAAAGAGAAAAGCGGAAAAGAGAAAGAAAAAAGGAAAAGAAAAGCCAATATTTTTGTTGACTTGGAGCTTTTTCTTGTTGTTAGAGATATGTGGGGCCCTACGAGCAAACTGCAAAGACATTGAAGGCGGCGTGAAAAGCTCTCACTCTACCCCCTCTCTCTATTCTATTTTTTAATGTTATCATCTTTTTCTCAAAAGAAAGTGGATCCCAGTGGGTCCCCTTAGCGTCTTTTTAGTACTAACTTTTGCTTTTTGGTCGTCTTTCTTGCGTCACCTCCATCCTTAGCCACTACACTCTTGGTCACCATATCAGTGCTTTTGCTGATTCGGATGCCAGCTGGCACCAAATCTTTTTCTATTTTTGTCAACTTTTGCATATCCAAATTAAACTTCTTCCTTTTCCCCTTCTGTACGAAACAAGTGTTGAATTTCTGCCTCCATTGATGAGTTACGCTTCTGCAATTGTTTAATCATTTTTGGTGGAAATGTGTGTTATCCACATCAAAATCATGAACTATGTGAATAAATATTATGATTTTCTTTGTGGTTTTAGTTTTAGAAGCCCAAATCTAATGAGAAGTAGTGTACAATGCTCATGTTTGTCTCCACTCTGCACATCCACATGATATGAGTTATGACTCCCAAAAAAGAGTTTCTAATTGTATAATATTAAAGAATTTCCAAAGACCACTTTGACAGTTTTGCTTTGCCAACCAATTATTTTAAACAAACAGAAATTTTGATTTAGTTATTGGGAAAAGGAAGGAAAAAGGTTTTGGAAAATAATAAAAAACTCTGATCCCTGACGTTCTTTATGCTTTATCACCTGCTGCTTTCTTTGTTTGTGGGAGACTTTCCTCCCGGAGGGTTTTGAGAACGAAAAGAGAAGAGAAAGATGGTAACTTTATAAAGCCTCTTTTCTTTCTCTTTCTCTTTCTCTTTCACTCTTTTAACATTCTTTTTGTTATTTTTGAATGCGTTTCGGTGTCTACCCTCTTCAAATTTTGCGGCCAATTACTTTGACACAGAAATGAACGGTGCAGATATGCCTCAGTCCAAGGATCCAGCTTTCACGCTCTTTGGCAGAAAGATTCCGGTACCCGATGCTCAGGTTCCGGCTAACTCTGAATCCAAGGTGCTCATTCATATTTGTGTTTGTATCAGTGTATTCTTGCCTATTCGATGCATCTCTTTCTGCTTATTGACTTTATTCCTTTTCTCAGATAACCCATTTTAGTTTTATGTGTTTTGAGGAGTTAGATTTCATTTGTTTGCAGTTTTATTAAAAAAAGATCTGAACTTTGAAGCTGGGTCTTTAAGTTCAATGTTAAGCTGGTGTCAGAGTCCTTTCAGGTTGTTCTTGACGTCTTTCGGTTCTTGTCTTTCTGTTGGTTTGGTTCAAAACAAGTTTTGACAAAGACAGACTTTTACTTGGACGTTTCTTTTGGTGAATACTAACTTCAAGTGTTACTGGATTTCTTCCTAAATATAGCGTTTTTCAGCCTGTCTGAATCTTGAAATTACTGAGGTGACGTTATGTTTCATGTTATTCAGTTTTTGGTTCACAAAATCTGACATGAAAACCTGAAGATTAATTTGCTTTTTAAGTTTTCTTACTAAAGAGCAAAGGTAATTGGACGCATCTTGTTAAAAATAATTTTACTGTCGTAATCAGAGAGGTGTGTATGTTCTGTTAAACGTGAAAAGGTACTGCTTTTATGGATTTCTTAGAAAGAGTACTGTACTTGAATCTTTTGGTAGCAACTAGGACCAGTTGTTAGCTCTTGTTGATTCCTTTTTCCTTGTCCGTTCCATGTAGTAATTTGTTCTTGCAAATCTTATCAATATGCATAACATGATATTCAAATGGCCTCTCTTAAATTTCTTCCTTTTATCTGGGATTATCAGTAGAAAGATGTATCTACTTTTAGTTTTCTAAAATTGTACTTGTTTTCACTTAAAAATCTATTTAGTAACTCCTGAATATTCCGTAATTTATCCAAATTGGACACTGTTTAATTGGCCAGTTTCCAATCTTGTGTTAAGACGATAAACATCATGAGTTTGTAACCAAAAATCAGTACTTCAAGTCTTTCAGTTGATCAAAGAGAACCATTCTGCTAATAAAAGGTTATTTGTCACCACAGACTGGTGAATTGGTGTTTAATTATGGGGATGACAGTATGAAGAGTTTTGAAAAATTCCCATAGATTGTGAGTTAAATAATCTTATAGTTCGAAAGTATTTTTGTTCGTGTATTTGCACGGTCTCTATTGTCCATGGTATTGTTGGTTAGAGAATCAGTGGTTCTGTAGCATCTCTCTTCTTTTGTTATGCTTTCAAGCTTTCAGTATTTGATGGAATTTTATCATCTTGGATTTTGATTGCAGGAAAGCAACTGCATAATAACAAAAGTAGAAACTGAGGGTGTAAATGAAGATAACACCGCAGATCTGGATAAATCTTCTGCTTCACGTCAAGAGAAGGAAGAAAACCAAAATCCAATGCGATTAAATGAGGCACAGGTAACTTCTAAGCCAAAGGAAGGGCAGGTGGACACTGGCAGCTCAGATCAAGACAAGGTATTCAAGAAGCCGGACAAGATTCTACCTTGTCCACGATGCAACAGTTTGGACACAAAATTTTGTTACTTCAACAATTACAATGTCAACCAACCAAGGCATTTCTGCAAGAATTGCCAGAGATATTGGACAGCCGGTGGAACGATGAGGAATGTCCCTATTGGTGCAGGTCGGAGGAAAAATAAGCATTTAGCCTCTCAATACCATCAGATATTAGTTTCTTCTGATGGGATGCCCATGACCGGGATTGAAACCACTGATTCAGCCAACCATCAACTTGCATCACCCCTTGAATCTGGAACCGCCTTGAAACCTACTGCAGGAAATGGAATGCTTCTTAAGTTTGGTCCAGAAGCACCTCTTTGCGAATCCATGGAGACTGTGCTTAACCTTGGAGACCAAAAAAGATATGTTGAGATGAGTTCAGTCACTCTTCAAGATAATGGGGAGGAACTGTCCTCGTGTGGGTCCTCCATGACAGCATCCACTATTCATGGATTCAAATTGCCTGAAAATGCCATACCAAAAGAGCGTCTGAATGTCTCTAATGAGCTCAGTGCATCACATCCTATGCTCTGTTACTCTGTTCCTCCAGTAGTTTTCCCTTGGAATCCAGGATGGAACAACATGACTTCCACAGCACCAAGCCAGGACTCCTCTGGACAGGTTTGTATGCCAAATTGCTACAGCTCCAATCCGGTTAAATGGTGCCCAACGCCAATACTAACAGTTCCTGGGTTTTGTCCACCAAACATCCCATTACAATTTGTACCTGCATCATATTGGGGTTGCATGCCTATTTGGGCTTCAGGAACAGAAAATAGGTCGGCTAGTGCTTCCAGTGGTTGTCTTTCTCCATCATCCTCTAACAACACTAGCTGCTGCTCAGGAAATGTCTCGCCAACATTAGGTAAGCATTCTAGGGATCCAGGTTCTGTGGAAGAAGGAAAAGCACAAAAGTGCACATTGGTTCCAAAAGCATTGAGAATCGAGCACCCACAGGAAACTTCAAAGAGTTCATCGTGGGGTACCCCTGGTCTCAAACCTGACAAGGATGCGATGCCACAAGCTACTATCTTCAAAACATTTGGCACCAAAGCAGAAGAGAAACGCCATGATTCAGATGCTACTTATATCCTTGAAGCAAACCCTGCTGCTCTTTCTCGGTCTCATTCGTTCCAGGAGCGCAGCTGAAGGTCCAATTTCATAGATTTTGATCTTGTGATCTTTTCCAAGTGAATGTGGCATTGGCACTCTGCGTTATCATAATGTTCTCACTCCAGATGTCTGAACAAGCAAGTTCTTGGACAGGAACTAGCTTGCTATTATTAGTAGTATTTGATGTTTTTATCCCTGTAAGAGTTGGCTTTGTAAATAGCAGAGGATGGTGATTGGTGATGGTATTTAATGGTCTGCCGCCTTGTAGGTTTCAGTTCATTCAACGATGCATTATGCATCGTTTCTCTACCATGGTCAGTGGAAGAATAAGAGTAAGCTCCACCGAATGATTTTATGTGTATCAATTAAAGAGCTAACAAATGCTTTATAAATTGGAGCTTATATTTTTAATTCTTCAACCTGGTTTCAGCTGTTCAGTTCCTGGTGGATTCAATCCTCATTGTCCAGAAACTTTTCTTGCTGGCCTTATTTCTGTGAGATAGCGCATTATATTTTAAACTGGTTGATTATCATGAAATGCCATTTTGATATCAGTAATTTTCTATATAAATTTAATACATTAATTTAATAGAAACAATACATTGAGTAAATCTAACCATTATATATAAACTAAAAATTCAGTTAATTTGATTTTTTTTGGATAATAGGAGAATTACAAACATACTAAGTTAGGAAGCGAGGAAAGGAAACCCCAGATATGTTCTCAAGAAGGATAGTAGCACAACCCACAGGCGGGTTTTGATACCAATAAATGCCTAGTTCTAGAGACTTGGCCTAATTTGCTAGTCAATTTGCAGCTCGATTAGCTTCATGGTAAATATGCCTTGCCTTCACTATCCATTGGCGGTGTAGTAATTGGTGAATTCCCAAAATAAGGTTGTTAAAGGGAGCAGACGGTGGAGTGGAGGATGCTAATAAATTGAGAACAATAAGGGAGTCCACGGCAAGTTCCACTTGCCGATAACCCAGACTCCAGCTGCTTGAAACAAAAGATATTGAATATGACCCAAAATTTAAAATCGTCTGGTTAATTGCTTAATTTTCAAGCATAGAAGATTAAAATAACTTAAATGTTAAATAAAAAGGACTGATTTTGATACTTAAATCATGTTTTATAAAAAATTAGTGATAAGAAACTCAAATAAGCACCCTGTGCCTGTAGCTTCAAATCTTTGTGCTTGTTGTGGTTAGCTGAAGAGTAAAGAAACGATTGGCGCAAGTGCAACATAAAAGAAAATTGAATCAGTGGCCAGAGATAAAAGGTAAACACCGGCAAGAAGGAATAGCAATTGTTTCAGCTATATATAACGTAGCCCAAGCCATGTATGAATTACGAAGAAGCCTGCCCGCGTCAGTTCTTCCATGCAAGTTTAAAATGCAGCATTGTAAGTTGCTAATTCTTAAGCTGCTTCCAGGAAATTAAAAACATAAGTACACGTGGACTTTATAGTAAACCAAAGGGAACGAAGGGCGTGGGGATGCAATTAAATGTTTAAATTTTAAGTTACACTGACCCTACACAACAAGGCGCGTTTGTAGTCCAACGGTTAGGATAATTGCCTTCCAAGCAATAGACCCGGGTTCGACTCCCGGCAAACGCATTTACCTGTAAATTTTTTAATAATAATGTAGATTTTGTTTTTAAATTAAATCAGATTTGAGGGACTGGTTATATGAATAATTAAAAACCAAATTTATAAGGTGTTTCTTAGCAAAACGACAAATTTTTAATATATTTTGACACAGTTTTTTGAAGCTTGATTCGTAGTCAATCAATTTGAGGTCGAATTAAAGTTCTTATTTTCAATTTTTGTAATTAGTAAATTAAATATATTAAAGCGGTATCACCTAAATTGGCTGTAAAATAAAAATTTACCTGTAAAATGGAAAGGAGCTATATTTTAATAGGAAAAAGAAAATACAGGTTGACCCCAGAGGCACACCGACCATTAAGAAGACTTTGATGGGTTCAAGTAGTTGGATCCACACACATTTTAGCTGTATAGACTGTTGATCCACCGGTGAGTGTTAGTTTTCACGTGGAAACAGCGGCATAACATCGGTACTCACGAACCCAATAAATATAACAAAATTGGGACGGTGAGGAAAGATGCAGGATGAGGTCGGCTGGACGAGGTTGTGCAATATGGACAAGCCATAAGCTTTTGCTGCGTCAAATCAATCTAAGCTACAAACACAGCACATATGCTGGGTGGAGTGACAGTCACAGTAGCAGTACTAAAATCTACAGTAATACCAAAAAATTTTAAGAAAAGAAAAACAAAAAGCCTGACACTACCAGTACTACCACAGTGAAGATTCTCATCACTGTTAATTACTTAATTGAGTAGGCAGTTTTCCATTTGTAGCTAAAGTCCAAAGGCCTAGAAAACCTTGTAAAGTTGACAGAAGTGGTAACCTACCAAACTCCCACTCACCCATGTTGCTTAATCATACTCTCATTGTTTATTTACTTCTTCTCTTTGTACATTTTTTCTGGGGTTTCTTTGTTTTTTGCTTTTCTGGTTGTGGCAGATTGTTGAAGACGTATCTTTTGAGAGACAGTGACCAACATCTGGTACTGCTTTTAGGGCACATGTGTTAAGCAATTTCACTTTCACTTGCTCGATCTTTGAGGTGTGTGTTTTTCATCAAAACTAATGAAGCTACTCCGTGCGGTTCCTATGCTTAATTTCTTTACATATGCTTTGGCAGCAGACAGAATATATGCGTGTAACACTCCACATGTGTTGACCTGCAAAAGCATCGAACAAAGCTTATAATGACAGTGCTTCTGCGGGGAAAGGGTGGTTGAAATACAAGACACATCGTATAATGACTGTTCTTGCTTAACCAGCATGCACACCTTAGAATCCATCTTCTTGTTGGTTTTAAAATATCATTTGGCCTTGGAATTTCCAATCTGCATGATAGTGGAAGACAGAGCGAGATGTTGGTAAAAGCGCGACTGAGTTTTGCTACGGCGTTATATATGTTGTGATTTAATTATTTAAAACATGATTTGGTATTTAAAACATGGTTTAATTATTTAATGTTGTGATTTGGTACATTAAGTGAGGAATTATTGCTTTTTTAGTATTAAAAAATTAGAACAAGAGGGCTTACTTGTGAACTTCAAACAATACCATTTTTCTTTATTTGTTTATTTCTAACATCACCAAGGTATTGGTGGTGTTATTTACATTAGTGAATCAAAAAAGATTCTTCTCGATGTGATTCTTAAGCACGTGGAATTAATATTTCACCTATAAGTCTTATCATAGCTGTATTGTGCGTTTTCAACCTATATATCAATCAAGTGGGTTATAGAACAGATCATCCATAATAGATCAAGGATAAACAAAAATTGTCTGTAGTATAAATTTCAGGTATGGAGCATATATTCGTTAGTTAGAGTGAATATGTAAGCCAAGATGTTACGAAGTAAATAGTTCATACTCATGAAGCTTATAACTAGTCCACTGTAGAGTGACCAATAACATTTAGGAGGATGTCACCCATATATATAGTTTGTCCTGTATATAATTACCACATGGAAGGAGAAAGCTTATATCAATAAATGAAAATTTAATAATCACTAAATTTTAAATTAAGATTAAAAAATAGACCAAACTTTAAGAATCTAAAAACATTTGTTGTTAATTAATTAGAATTTGTTGTGAGGTTCTTATGGTACATTAAATGGATACATAAATGTTTACCTATCGTAACATTTGAACCTTATAGCTCAGGGAAATATACTGGAGTATTAAATATTGTTATGATTTATAGCTAGACAAATAGCAAGATAACCATGACCATATGACTGTAGCTCAACTATATATTTTTTTTTTGAAAAATAGCTCATGAAAACACCATTATATCAGACAACATAAAGGGAATAGTTGAATTTGTTTAATTATATAGTTGAAAAGCACTTAAACATATGTAGACAACAGTCGACCTCGAAAGACTGGTACATATTTCCATCTTATCCCCCCAAACGAAAAGAACAAAGACCAATTTATTTTTGATGATTAACCACATTAATGAATCGTGAATCCCATGACCAACTAGAATCTTTGAAATTGAAAGCAGAAGGAAAAAATTAAAACAGGGACAGAGAACCGCGTCTGAGACTGCAGAGTTGTTCTTGTTTCGTACACACATGAAAGTAACAAATATATATATACGAGAAAGTAAAAAGAGAAGACAAGTTTTGATAAGGCATATAATATACTGCAGATTAGCTATTAGCCTATTAATACGTACTGCATAACATTACACACATACAAATGTAGATACACGTAAAAAGTGTTGGGAGTTTAAGCCAGCCCTTAGCTCCTCCGGTTTAAATATAAGGATTGCGAATGAGAGAGAAGAAAAAGGTGGGGCAGTGCCACTCGAAGCCATGTTTCCTTGTACGTCACTGTTAATAAATAATTGCACGGTTTCTTGACCTTATATTTGGATTCTTTCTCTCATTTACATCATTCTTTATTCTTTATATTTACTTGACTCATCTTTCCATGCAGCCCTTCACATGCACTTCCCCCCTCAAGCCGAAAACCCTAGCCAACTTTGTTTTCTCCATCTTTCACATTACCATTTTTGACCACCCCCCTTTGTGTTTTTTCCCCATGCAACCTTCTTCTTTTGTTGTTAGTTTTCATTAGTATTTAATCCAAAAGTGGGGGAGCTTTGGCGTGCGTGTGGTGCGTTATTTTATTCTTATCCTTTGTTGATTTCATACACAGAGTTTTGGTAGACAGGCGAACTTTGACAATAATCCTTTCTTTCTTTCCTTAAAGAAGTCAAAATTAGACACTCAATCAATGAGAATTCTCTATATTAAACTAGCTAGTTCATATTACCAAGTTTCAAGTTGGTGATAGAGTCGTAGCTAGATAGATCATATTACCAAGTTTCAAGTTGGTGATAGAGTCGTATTAACTTCCATACCTTTAGAGAGAACTGTAATGTTTCAGTGATGCAAACTTATCTTTTACCAAGCATAAGAATCTCTTATAGTAATAGCTTGCCAGGATAAGTTACTCATAGATCATTAAATTACGGTGTTAGTTTCCCATTTTTCTTATGTCAAAAAGAAAATATTATTGTCAATTATTGTTTTTCAATTATCTAGACCGGAAACACTGCTAGTAATAATCACCTATAAGCCTACAAATACATAGGCTATGCTCCAATCATATACAGGTTGTCGGCTTCCAAGTTACTGACATGGTTTTATCACTTATTTTTTTCCTTCACTAATCATGCAAGAGGGCAGTACTAGGACTCGAATCCGGACTTCTGCCCATAGCCATTTTCAGCTTTTTTTTCTTTCTTAATAGAAGGTCCTAATGATGGATTTGGAATGTAACCTATATCTAGTGCCCTTAAGGTTCTAGCTGACTAATAATGTTCCCCTAAACTAACAGGCCAGGTGTAAGGCGGTTGACTTCTAAGAGAAAATTAATGATAGATAGGTGAAAAGGTAATTTCAATGAAAGTACTCCGCCCACTACTAGGGTTTCTTTAGTAATTGCACAAGTAACATTCCTCCACCACTTTATATGCATGTGGCTCACCTCTTCAATGCATTCTGGCTTGTGTATATTCATGCTTTTGTTTATCTTCCTTATATTATTTTAAAACCCAGCAACAGCATTTCTTTTGTTTTCCTTCACAGTAATGGAAGATAATCAAGGCCAAGACCCCAATAGTCCAAGCAACCCTGGCACTGAGAGAAGTGAACCGGTGAGGTCGAGGTGGACTCCAAAGCCTGAGCAAATCTTGATACTCGAGTCCATCTTCAACAGTGGTATGGTAAATCCACCAAAAGATGAGACTGTGAGAATAAGGAAACTCCTTGAGAAATTTGGGTCTGTTGGTGATGCAAATGTCTTCTACTGGTTCCAAAACCGGCGGTCAAGATCACGCCGCCGTCAAAGGCAGCTACAGGCTAGCCTCGCAGGAGAGCAAAGAAATCAACAAATAGCATCAGCTAGCTCTGGTGCAATTCAGTATGAAAGTGGAAGCAATAGTGATCCTGTTGGGTTTGCTAGTTCTCATGCTTTTTGTGCACCTCCATCTTCTTACATTCTCGCTCCATCTTCCTCTAGTTGTTCTTCTTCCTGTGGAATTGTCGGTGATGATGGTGTAGAGGGCCTGATTTCCATCTCTAACCAAATGGGTTTTCAAGAACTGGGGCAGAGCTCTGGCATGTCTTCAGTTTTGTGCCCATCAGACCCTTCTAACTTGCACTACCAAACTGGTGAGTGCATGGCTAGATAGCTAAGTTGATCTCTTTAATTAATCAATGCGTTTCCTCACGGTAATATTCCTTACACCAATTTGTTTTACCTGAAGATGGTTTTGAGGTTTTGATTCTACATATACTATCACCTGAGAGGCTGGACGCTGAATTCTCCTGATATCCACCCTAAGCCCTCTCTCTCTCTCCCCTATAACAAATCTCAGCAATTTGTGTGTCCTAAGTAGGTTTATTAAGAATAATAGTTTCTGGAGCAAGAGTACTAGAGAATAAACTGGCTGGTCAACTTTTTAATGATGTGACTGTAGTTGTGTTTTATTATGTTTTAAGTCGTACTTTTCACTGGCAAACAATGGTCCCCCCTCTCATTCTCTAACACCACCTTGGAAAATTCCAAAACAAATCTACACCCTCCTGGACCACAACATTTTATTTACTTTTACTTCATGGAACATATTGAGAAATGACAACTTCTGAAGTTTCAGCAAGTCAAAATTTAGATCTAATTAGGATCTAACTGCAAGAAAGTGGTCCTTCCCTTTCCATAGATCTTCTTTTTGTTGCTTCCGGCATTTTGCAGATCACTGTCTCTCTCTCACACACACTCACTCACTCACTCATCAAGGTAATCAGAGAGAAATTAACGATCATATAAGCTGTTCCAGCAGGTGCATAACAAAGCTAGAATACAAGAAAAAGATGCCATCTGTTGGGTCTGGGTCTAACATGATCTTCTCTATGGTACATGTTGTGTAGGATTCATCACAGTTTTCATTAATGGGGTGCCAACAGAAGTTCCAAGAGGGCCGCTTGACTTGAAAGCCATGTGTGGTCAGGATGTTGTATTGGTTCATTCCTCCGGGGTTCCAGTTCCAACTAATGAATTCGGGTTTCTAATGCAAAGCTTGCAGCAGGGTGAAAGCTATTACCTGGTAACCATCTTTTCACAACCCAAAATCTTTCGTAGAGACTAGCGATTCGCAACTCGAAGTACTACTATGAGATCAACATCTCTATAGTCTTCTTCTTCATCCAGACTGTATTCTTCTTCTACTGTCTTGTATTTAGTGGTAGTTAGTTTTCATTTCTCGGTTAATATTTTCCTGAACATGCCAATTTCTCTTGTTCAAATTTAGTTTGTGTTACTGGTCCTTTTTGCTTAAACCTGGTATGAGCGAAATTTTCTCCTCAACTTCTCTTATGTAATTGGGGAAATCCTGTGCTGATATCATTTTTGGAACTTTACTGGGTTCAAGATTCCAGGAGATTAAGTAGTGTTTACAGTTAGCAGTTTCACAAAAATTTTGGTTTAATAAGAAAGTTTAGATTTTCAAAGCACAGTTAAGCAAATATTCAACTGAGTAATCTCTCTTTCCCTTTTCTGTTTTCATTACATGTAAACACAGTCATGTAAATTAGGTTTTGTCCTATTGTTCACAACTTATTAGAATAACGAATTTTGTCACAGGTTTCGAGGGCTACATGAAATTAACTTGTGCCAAGAAGCTGCATTCAAGAAGTCGGAGCTCCCTGTGTGTTGGTGTGCAGCATATATTAATATTAGGGCCTAGTACTCTTACTGTGGTGGAAGATAAAAGAAAGGGGATTTGGTGTTACTATTTCTTCTTGCACTTCTAGCTTCGTACGAAGCTTCCCAAACTCCGTATATTTACGGAAAAGGTGTGTCAACAAGATAATCTGTCTTCTGGTTAGAATATGTTATGGGAAATAATCAGTAAAGAATGAGACATTTCACTGCTATATATGTTTTCATTGTCACCACAAATGCGATGCACTGTTCTACTTCACCTACCTAATTAATCACCTACGTACTAGAATTATATTAATTGCTTATTTCGCCATTGGAAATTTGTAATTTTCACGACTAATTTCATGGCCAATATGCATGTACAACATTCTGTAAATTAGCCACATAATTGTAAAAGATATTGGGATTCAACATATGTGATCTATTGATTTTGAGGAATTCTTAAACTCAATCGTCTTAAATTATAATTATTTTTAACAATTAATATTTTACTTATATAATTGAATTTAAAAATGCAATATCTTTTTATATTATTCATAACGTTTAAGAGACTTCATTGTTTAATTATGTATTTAATTTTTTTTATATGATGCTTAATAAATATGTAAATTGTTAACCTCAATACATACATAGGGTATGAACATGCTTTTCATCTCGGAGGCGTCCATTTATTACCCTTGAAAAACTTGAAGTTTTTTATCCCTCTCTCTTTGTTTCAGAAAGGTATAATTAAGCATTACTAAATTTTCCAATTCGTCCTACACACGAAACGTCTACAAGCACAACAGGCCAGAAGGATGGACAGGCGATGTGCTAAAAGCAAGGGCACTGTGCACTGCTTACTTTCTCATGAAATTTTGGCAAATTTTATGAACAGCTGGTTGGGAAAATGGATTAATTACTAGTTGAAAGGTCCCGCCATAGCAGACAAATCATTTGGGAACAAAAGGTTCTTTATCAAAAAAGTTTTCAGAAAAATAGTAAGACTTCTAAAAAAAAAAACTAATAACTTTTATTTGTTAATTCTAAGTTAAATACATTCACTTATTTTCACCAAGTAACTTTTATTATTAGAAGTATAAATAAAAGCTGGGTTTAGATCCTCTGTGCTTGTCACTCTATTCTAATTTTATTTTTGCACCGAAACGACACTATTTTATGTCTGTTTAGATATAAAATGATGTTATTTTGGAGACTAAAACAGGATTAAAACATATATGTACTAGAGGATTTGATGCCACAAAAGCCACATTGGTAAACTTTGTCTATATTAAATGTTGACAGGTGAAGACTATTTGAGAATTATTGAAATAATATAAGTAATATACGATTTATTAATTACATAATAATTAATATTTAATGTTAATTATTTTGATTAATAATTAAAATATTTATTTATTACTAATTAATCATATATGTATTAATTTATAAGATGATAAATTAGTTTAACTATTAAATTTTGTATATGAGGTAGGTACTACTACAATATATAAGGTAACCAATTCATATTTTATTATAATTTACATTTTATATTTTATAATTAATTTATTATAAAATGTTTATTATTTTAGTAAGTTATCGTATTTACATGTTATTACTAAATTAATAACGTAATTAACTAATTTAATATGATAATAAATTAAGTTTTTCATAATTTTTTTATTCATTATATAATACTAGTAAAAAAATAAGATGATTATTTTCTTATTATTATTTACAATCATATTTTAAAATATTTTAATAGCTAATATTATCAATTTTTACTATTTATCAATAAGATACAAAAATACGAACTATAAATAATTTAATAGTAGTAGTAATTAATTAGCATTAATATTGAATCCATCAGACCAATAAAATAATAAAATTTATTCAGCACTATTATTGAATTTAACAAATATATATGATAAGAAAAGTTAATTAGTAGTAACATCGAAGACATGAGAAATTAGTCAATATGGACAATAAATTTAATAAATAAAATATAATAAGAAAAAAATTGATTAGTTTTGAAAGTGAATATAGTTAATTGATACAATTTCAACTTAATTAATAATTATTGATTAATAGTGAGTTTCAATTAATACATTTTATATTTATTTAAAAATATTAATCATAATTAGATTCATTATCTTGCTTATTAATTATATAAATAAAAATAAGAATTTAGTGAAATGTGTAATCTATTTTTATAAATTATAAATTAATGATAAAGTATAATGAATTATGCAGCACCGCCTATCAGCACCTGGTGGTGTCAGATGGGTGGTGATTAAAAGTAATTGAAAATTACCGCAACTGCAGTACGCACATGCTGCAAAATATCCCTGCACCCAGCTGCTAGTACCCGACGAGGGGTCAGATCTTCTGTCCAGTTTTACGGTGTCTTATTGTGTCCAGTAAATCTCAACCATTTATTTATGTGGGTCCCACATTTATTTATGTAGGGCCCATACAGGACCCGCATAAATAAATAGCTGAGATTCACTGAACACAATAAGACACCATAAAAACTGGACAGAGGATCTTGGTCCCCGACGAAAAGGGTGATATGAAGCTAAATCGTAATAATGCATTATTGACTTTGCCCTGCAAAACAATATTCATCGTTACCACTTGGAAGTCTAATTAAGGATCTCAATATCTAACTCTTATGCCAGGAAATTTCATATATATATAATTGATAGAAATTTATCATAATTGTAGACTAGTATAATAAAATATTATATACAAACCCCGATTAATTAGATATCAATGGTAATTCTCTCTCTAACGTGTTATTGGGCCTGTGTCTATGGGCCTGCTATGATTGGTAGGCTTGACTCATGTATTATAAAACACATGAGGCCTATCTCTGACTTATTTTTATCATTTTAAGGACATTGGCTATTCGAAAGTTTGTCACCCTTTTGAATGGGTGCACAACAAGAATTACAAAAAAAGAATCGATTCCAAATTAGTATTCAAATCTTTCATACTGACAATGGTACTGAATACTTGCCGTGAGTGTTCCCTTAGACTTGTATGTGGTCTAGCTTTCCTTCTCATGTGGGCCTGTAGGCTCATTGTAAATTCTAACATGGTATCAGAGCGGGTTGCTCTTATGTTAGTTGTTAACACCTCGAAATGATAGATTATGTCACGTGTTAGACCCACACGTGAGGGGGAGTGTGTTGAAATATAAAGAGTGAGAGTTATCCCATATTGGAGAAAGAGAGGAAAGTAAACTAACATATAAGTCTAGTGGGCTACTCCACCTATAACCAATTGGTTTTAGGATGGAACCTCACTTAGGCTTATATGTGGTCTAACTTTCCTTCTCGTGTGGGCCTGTAGGCCCATTATAAATTCTAACATATCCATCGCTAAACGACATTTTTCTTGTTGTGAGTTTATATCGTAGAATCTTTAGGATAGTGAGAAGTTTGTTGTTATTTATCTCTTTACATCATCTTTCTCACAATAATAAAAGAAGTCTTTCTATTTTTGGATGCTTAAGAATGTAATGAACATTTATTTTTTGAATGTTCATTCTCTAATCAATTTTGGAAGGATATATCGAGGAAATGTAACTTGGATTACATTGATACATAATAAAGGAATGTTTTCATTGGATTTCTAGCTTGTCATATATGAAAAAGGATGATGGCAAGCTTATTGGTATAGCTTTAGGCAGTTCTATTTACATTATCTAGAGGGAGAGAAACCAACAAATTTTTAAGAGCCAATGTTGCCCCTCAAAAGCTAGTAAGTCAAAGAAATATCCTTTGGATTAGAGAGATGGCATTTATAAGTGGATTGACTCTCTCATTCTTTTAAGGCATGAAGATGAGATGGAACTTATAAAGTACGAGCTGAGGCAAAGTGATTTTGTTCTTATTATTAGCTATGGACAAGCTTATTGCTTAGTGCAATAGCTATTCTTCAATATGTATTTGTTTTAACTAATTTGATGTCATTTTGACTTAGCATAGAATATAAGCTTCCTATGAAGGTTGTATTTTGGTTTATTCCTTAGAAAATTATGGCTTGTGGCCACTAATGCAATTCTTTATTTTCCAAAAAAATTATCAGTTTTATTATAATAATATTATGATAGATTATAAATAAATAGTATTCTATAATTACAAAAATTAGTTATTAAAAGATTGTCCTCCTCAATCTATTTAGTATTTGTATTTAAAAGATACTATGCAAAACCTTTTCTAAGTGTATTCTTGTTCTTATATAAAAGGCTTGTAATTTACGTGTTTGACAACACTATTAATATTACAAATTATATCAAAGATAATGTAAACTCCTCACTTTCTAAATTGAAGAAACATAATGTTTTCGACAATTCTAAGTTAATCCAAGTTAAAATTCTAAATATTAAGAAAAGGATATAAAATTATTTAAAATAAACTTAAACTAATAAAAAAAACTTGATAATATAGATTGTACAAAATTGTCTTCATGACAATATCAATGTAGAACTTAGAAAAAATTGATGAAAAAGGAAACAAAAGTCTTTATGCATAGATTTTATTTCTTCTCAAACTATTTCTTTCCTTGTTGAAGGAAATAGGGATTATGTAACTAGTAACTTATTATGATACTTGTGGAAAGTGACCCACAAATTTATAGTCAAATGAAACGACTTCACATTATATAAAGAGGCAATAAATGATACACTACAAAAAGTTGTATTTTTAGCCAAAGCAAAAGTTGTCACTAAAAGCAGTAATATTAGTCACTACTATTAATAGTTCAATTTTTGAAGTCGTCACCTTTCGTCACAAATACCTTCGTCACCAATGAAACAGTGACTAATTTAGGAAAATTATCACAATTATGAAACACTTATGTGAAAGAAGTACCGACAGTAAAAACTATGGAATGTGTGACAAAATCATATGGTAACAGTAACTGTACATATTTATAAAAAGTTTGTCAACATAAATAATATAAAGTAGTGATAAATAAAGTTGTAACAATACTTCATTTTATTGTGAAAAAAGTACCAACACTAAAAACTATGAAATGTGTGACAATATTATATAGTCACGGTTACTTTACATATTAATGACAAGTTTGTCGACATAAATAATATAAAGTAGTGACGAATAAAGTTGTAACAGTACTTCATTTTATTATAACAAAAGTACCGACACTAAAAACTATGGAATGAGTGACAACACTATATAGTTACAGTAATTGTACATATTTATGACAAGTTTGTCGACACAAATAATATAAAGTACTGATGAGTAAAGACGTAACAGTTTTTATTGTGACAACATTATCGTCACTAAAATAATTAGAAATAGTTACAAAATATTTGTCACTCATGCTTTTTTTACTAGTGTCCATTAGTTGGTCACTAATATTTTAAGGATAAAGTGTCAACATCATTTTTTCACTAAAAGGGAAATTTGTTCTTACAAAAATATTGTCACTAATGTGTTTATTATTGTCACACATATTGTCACTAATGTGTTCTTACAAAAATATTGTCACAAAAATATTGTTAATAATGGGATTGCATTAGTGGTAAAAGAAATTTGCATCATTGATCATATTGTCTAACAGATTTCATCACAAGTATGGAATTTATATGCTACAATAATGTTGCTACTAAATACAGACTATACTCGCAATAAATTTATCACTAATGTGTTTGTGTTTGTCACAAATAATATTATTAAATTTAACAATTTAATTTCTTAATCGATAAAATTTTTTGCATTGGTGGCCATAAAATAGAAGTCAAAAATGATAAGAATTTTTTGTACCAAGATATTATAACACAAGCAAATAAAAATTATTAGTATATATAAAATATATATAAATCACCAAAATGTACAAAATTCTAATTTCCAATATATAAAATTGGAAAATTTAATATCCAAGGCAATTATACTTATTACAATTATCTCAAACTACTACATACTAATTTAAGCTAAGACTCTCCAAGGTAAAGTTTCCTGGCTATTCTTCGAGATGAAGTTCAGTGTTGATTTGTTTCCAACAAAATAAATAAAAAATCAATTAATTAGTTTATAAAATATTAAGCTATAAATTTAGTACTAACATTTTATAATATTATAATGATAATGATAAAAAGTGATACTAACTATTCTAGATTTTATAAATTTATAAACTTACATGAGTAACTGGGGTATTTGATATTGTGACACTGGATGGATCTCCAATTGAGGCAGAAACATTGAATAACAAACTAGGAATTACTCTATATTATTTGCCAAATGTGCAAAGACAGTTGAAATTTGTTTCATTTCCATAGCTTGCTTCTCAATAACTGCATCTTGAGCTTGAATCTTTTCTTTTTGAGCTTGAATCTTTCCATTTTGTGTTTTTATGATTTTAGTAAGTCTTAAGACTTCATCGTCTAAATCTCTTGCATGTTTCTTTGTAGCCTCAGCGCCAGCTTGAATTCCACTTTTTTCTCAGGACTTAGATGTTATCCCTTTAACACCTAAATCACGTGAATAGCTTAACTTTCTTTCTAGGACAAGACTGAAATGCTCAACGAGTGGTAGAGGTGCAGATGAAATCTTTTCTTTGTTTTTCTCTCCCTCTTCTTGAAGCTTATTCTACATATTTAGACAGAATTTGAAAATTTATTAAAGTAATTTTAACATTTTTAAAAAATATGATTTGACTATAACTTCCATACCATTATTTCTTCTCTATTTGGAACGGACTAAGTTCCATTTGGCTTTTGTCACGATACCTTCTAAACTTTAACAGCATCGGACCACTCATGTGAATCTTTATCTTTCTCAAAAGAAAAAAAAAAGACAAAGACAAAGACAAAGAAAATTAATGATTAATTGGAACTTGATTTTTTAAAGAAAAATATAATTTTAATTTTAAGTAAATAAAATTTTACTTTATCATCCCACATGCAATTTGCACAATCGACTTTGTACTAGATTTATTTCATCTCTTGATTTTTCCTATTACTTATGTTTCTTCCACTTTGCTCTGATACAAATAGACACCTATCACTTTGTTTTAAGTTCAAACAAATTACTATTAGAGAAAGGTTTAAACTTAATGATACCTTTCTTGACGGACAATCGTAACAACTTTTTATGCAGTCTGTTAAATATTTGAAAAATGTGTCCTTTGAATAGTTTGTGTAAGATCTTTCTCTAAAAAAGCATACTTTTCAAGGTGGAGAGAAATTATTATTTTAAAAAAACATATTTATATGGATGAGATCGTCTGAAACAAAATTGACACAAGATTATTTAAATGAGATGTATGTAAATTTGTTGTCAAAGTCATCACATGTCCTTATTTAAGAAATTATTAATTGCGTGTACATGTTAAACCAAGACCCTGCATCTTAGTGAGATTTTTATTAGATGTTGTTATTATTGTTGTGTACATGTTAAGTATTACATGTAATGTGTTGAATTCTAAGTTTCTTAGAACTTATTTAGTTTCATTTTGGTTTTTTTATTTTTCTGTTTTGATTTCCAAATTCAATAAAAATTTATTTAGTTTAAGTTTTATGTTAATTTTTATTTTATAGCTTATGAAAATTATAAAAATTGGTTTTAAAACTTTGTTTTCATTTTTGTTTGATAATTGACTAAATATATATCATTTAATTATTTAATGTTGATTATTAATAACTTTTATTAGTAATTAATTGAAATTTTCGAATTAAAAATAAACATATTTCAAAATATGCTTAATAAATACATTTAAATTTTAAAAATATGAAATAATTCAAAATTCATTTAAGTTGGGTCAATATTGAAAACTCAACTTGTTTTTTTTTTTAAATATATGAAATATGCTAAAGTCGGATCAAACCTGTTAACTTCACCAAACTAAATTGGGATAACACTGTTTTACCATCCTTGGTGATAAGGTTTTAGGACCCTTTTACATCTAATAAAGTCTTAGTTAATTTGGTTTTAAATTTTAAAGGGGCAGACCAATCCTGCTTATTCTTCAGGTGGAAAATGCATAAATCGAGGAAGAAAACAAAGAAATAACGTGTGAGAGCAGAGGCGGTCAATTCGTTGCCTTGCAACCTATGCTGAAGGCAACTGCCTAACCTCAATGTTTGACTTGGAATCGGAATAATTGACTAAAGCAGCCTCCAATCTGAATTAGGCCACCGAAATCCAAACACCCTTTTCCTGACCACGTTTCTTTCCACACCTGAAAAGTCCAGTCCGCAACGCTTTGTTTTAATCGACGCAGGGAATAACAGGTTATTGAACTATATACAATGCTCTCCAGGTTGATTCGATTTCAGAACTTGGTTTTCCTCTTATTACACACTCAGGCTCAGCTTGCTCCACCAGTTTATATTTTATATAATAAAATGAAATTGATATAAATAAACTTTTAACGAGTTTGGACTTTTCAATTTTACCAACTTTTTCCTCCCATGTTTTCCATCCTAACTCTTCTTCCTGCGGAAATCCTGAACTTTGTATTTGGTTCAACTAACCTGGCGGACCCTAGCCACGATCTTTGCATTATGCAAGTCAGAAACAGCAGGTTAGTCAATTATAGACATCTCAATTGCCAGTAGACCCTCGAAACTTCCTCGTTCCTACCCACCCCTTACACCAAATTCCTCCATATAACGTAAGTACCTATTCCTTGACCTTTCCATAATTAGTTTGACGTTACTTGCATCACAATCTCAACATGTCTGATACGCCAGACAAGTCAAACTTTTCGAAACGCAGCACCTTGGTTCATAATTCTGTTGAAAGAACATATTAATACTGCTGTACAAACATGTCGTTACATAGACCACAAACATACATCTTCTTAATTAATCTTAGGTCACCATCCAAACGCCAGCAGATTCCGCTTTCAGATTTAAAATTAACAACAAAATATGTGGATTAGGAATTTAGGATATATTGCTCTTGTCGTGTTTCCTACTCTATGTACGTCATCTGCAATTTTTCATCAACTTTGTAAAAGGAAAGATTCCCTCTTTACCATGTTAGATCCAAAGGCGAGAAAAATTCAACCGATGCTCGTATACGTTCTGAGGTTTGGCAAAAGAGAGTACATGAATTCTATCACTTCCACCTATGAAGTTAATGAACTGGACGGCATATATGTAACCTCTACATTTTCTAAATACAAAGATATGAATTTACCTACGGTTTCGAAATTAAACTTACTGTCTCTCTAAATCTTCCAAATCCTCTTGTTGAATCTCAGTTTGGATTCTCCTTGACGATCTTTCACGACTAAGCATCCTTCTAAATGAGCTTAAACGTGAATTTGGACCACTAACCTTAGGAGATGGTTGAATTCCACCGTCCGATGTCCCCTCCATACAAAGCCCCACGTGTTCTAACGACAAAGCCGCCGGTGCACCGCCGACGACCCCTTCACGGGGCTCTGGCTGAATACGTGGCTCGGCCTCCGTTCGACAAATGGGACATGTAGAGCGAGAGCTCAGCCATCTGTCTATGCATTCTGCATGGAAAGTGTGCTTGCAGTTAGGCAAAAACCTAGCCATTTCTTGATCTTCAAGCATGCTCAAACAAACTGCACATTCAATGGATGTTCCATTATCTTCTTGGCCCTTCTTGTTGTGGTGGACGAAAACAGGCAATGAAGCAATGACCACTGGATCCAAGCCCGTTCTGGGTTGCTCACTGGAGGAGACATGGCCATCGGTTCGTCCTAAGCTACGGATTAGCATACGGCGACGGGCTTGACGTCTAAAAACACACCTCGCATACAAGTGAAGTGCTATGACAACTACAATAACAAATGATAAAGAGACTATTGCGGTAAGCATGATCTTGCTGTTTATATCATAAGGGTTTCTGTTGCGAGGAAGAATTCGCGGGTCGTCCCCGACGCCGTCCAAAAAACTGCCTATAGAGGGAGGCAAGGGGTGGTAGGTGATCGAAGGGAGTGGAGGCCGTGCCATTGCTAGATAGTTACTAGCTGTCGATTTTGTGTTAGAGAAGTGACTATGTCTGTTGACTGTTTATTGTTCTTGGGTTGTGTATATATGTGTGCATATGCGTGTGAAAGCAAACTCACGAGATGCGTGGGCGATTTGGTCGAGTTGGAAGGGAAATAGTTTCAAGAGGTTTGACTGTTGAACGTTGACTTTCATGTTCTCATTCCTTGAATTTCATTTTTTCCTTTTCAATAGTTTCATATTTATTTATTAAGCTTTTAATTTCTTATCCACAAACATTAAGTATATTTTAATTTTTTTAGAAAAACAAAAGTTTAGGTACCAAGTATGGATTTTATTTATACTTTCCTTCTAAATATTGAAACACTTATAATTAGAACATATTTGTAATTATTTTTGACACAAAATCTGTTCAACAAATTACTTAATTGTAATATAAGCTAAAAATTTATGATGCAATTATTTTGAAGTTTATCAATAAAATATTTTAAGAGCCTATAAGTCATAATAAGAAGGGTCTTTCTCGATTCATATGATATAACATCACGTATCTTGGAAACCAAATCTTCTGTCCAGTTTTACTGTGTTTTATTCTATCTCATGAAATCTTAACCATTTATTTTGTGGGACCCACGCGGGCCCCATTCGAACCCCACATAAATAAATGGCTGAGATTTATTGGACACAATAAGACACCATAATATTGGACAAAGGATTTGGACTCCGTATCTTGAACCTCTATTATTCTCTTGTGCCCTCCAATGAATGAAAGGATGTTAGAATGGTATATGGTTAATTATATTGCTAAAATAATAAAATTAATTATAGAGTTACATCTGGAGATTGGTAAAAATCAAAAGAACAAACTATTAAATGAACTATTAATTGAAAATTTTTACGAAAAATAAATAATTTGTAGACATCAACCCGCGTGAAATGGCCACTTCACAACCTGCTAGGATCCTTTGTTCATTTTCTCTGTTCCTACTTTGTTCTATTGAATCTCAGCCATTTATTTATGCAGGAGCTACATAAATAAAATGCTGAGATTCAATAAGATAGGGTAGGTACATAGAAAATCAACAGAAGATCTGTCCCTGTTCACAACCAGCCGAAATTATGGAGTGGAAACTGGTTGGGGTTTTCCAATGAAGAAGAGTCATTGGCTTCAATGAAACGGTTAATGACTTGATGTAAATATGGTCTGGTTCAGAGTCAATACGTCAGACTTCTGTGCTTGACTCTAGTGGAACACGATAAAACATTGAACTTCAACCTCACCAAGGCAAAAAGACCAAATGACTCCATCTCTAGGGAAACAAGCTAGCGCTGTAGCAGCAACCTGATCCTTGATTCCCGTCGTATATTATGTTAATAAGGAAATAACGACTTCTGTGCATCATCCTTGCACGATTTCCCATTTTCAGATTCTTAAGAACGACATCCACGAAAGCAATTTTCTATTTGTTTCTCCGGAAAGCAGTCTTCCAAGGGAACCTGTGACGTGCGGGGAATGCTCATTCTAGATAGTTTTAACACGATTTGATTTGGTGTGAACTTGGCATATGTATTCTTACACTTTTCAGGATTTCTTTCACAGTCCAATCGGAAATGAGTCGCTGAGGATTTTCATGGTCTTTACATGTTACGTTGGGAAGGGGGCATGGGAAGTTTTGTGAAGTCTTTTTCTTGTTGGGAAAGTTTGTATGGTTGAGATTTCTTGTTCTCTTTATCCCAATGTAAATAGTACCCTTATAAAGAGTTTGAGTCAATTATTATATCCTCAAATGATGTTGCAAAGATGTGAGATGCCTTGTCAAATTGAATAGATGTAAGTAGAATACAAAAGGTCATATTGTGATTGGCTAATGTTGCATTCTTTTAAGTATCTTTAGTTTACTTTTAAACACTACAATACTTTTCAAAATTTTTAAAATTTATCTTGTTATATCAATAATTCAAATGTTATTATGATTAAAAAATAATTATAATATGGTTAAAATTTTAAATTAATTATTATTAAATTAAAACAAAATATTAATAATAAGAATTATTAAGAAACTAACTCATTAATACAAGTAATTGAATTATCCATTAATGATTAGTTATAACTTGTCAAATTTGCAATGGGCCTATGGCCCATCCTAAAACCAAATTCTTTCTCCGGTTGCTTAAATGATGGCCTCCTTCTGAGGCAAATAATAGGTCAAGATTTTCATTGGCTCTAATATCATTTCAAATTTGCAATTGGTACACGGCCCATATAAAGAGAAAAGTTAGATCACACACAAGTCTAAGTGATATTTCATCATAAAATCAATTGACAATAAGTAGAGTAGCCCACTAAACATATATGTTAGTCTTCTTTTCCCTCTTTTTTCGATGTGAGACACTCACATGTTGATATTCTTAAGATAATTATTAATTTACTAAACATACTAATAAATTTATAGAGTGAAATTAATTTTTGCAACTAAATTATTATTATAATTTTGCATTATTCACTACAATAAAAATAACATACAATAACACTAGACAGTAACACTTTTGACAATATGTTATAAAATACCTATCTATGGTAACATTATATCTTAAAATGTTATGATTCTTAATTTGATAAGT
>JAOTBA010000002.1:10011256-10021341 GCA_025629845.1 Erythroxylum squamatum
AAACGAAAAGATTACACAATTCAACCCCCCTTCTTGTGTGTTGATTATCATTGTACTAATTTGTGATTCACTTCAAATCAGGCTTCCAATAAGATAAACCAAGCTCAATGGAATCCAAATTAGATAGGATTTAGATAAGTTTAGACCTCTAGACGATGCACAAAAGAAGTTGGAAGGTAAATTTGAACAAGTAACAGAGAACCATGCCTCTTCAATCTACAATTTAGAGGTTCAAGTACACCAATTGTCAAACACTTTATCTTTGCGAAATGTGGGAAGTCTTCCTAGCACTTCGGGAACAGAAAAAAAGGAGTAACTAAAGGCTATTACATTTAGAAATGGGAAGAAACTTGAACCACCCACAAAGACAATAGAGGAGCCCGTCCATCCTGTTGAGAAAAATCAAGAAAAGGAGAAAGAAGTGAATATGAGCAAATACCATCCTTATGTCAGCCCCCCACTATATCAACCCAAGATCCCTTTTCCTCAATGATTACAAAAGAAAAAGCTAGATGTACAATTTGCAAAATTCTTTGAGAAATTAAAGACACTACAGATAAATCTCTCATTTATAGAGGCGTTGGAATACATGCCTAAATATGCAAAAAATTTTAAGGACATATTGTCAAAGAAGCGTACTTGGGAAGATAATCAGACGGTAGCTCTAATTGGCACTTGTAGTTCCATAGTTACTAGCTAGATGCCATCTAAATTAAAGGATCTAAGGAGTTTCACAATACCCTGTGTGGTTAGTAAATTTGAATTTACAAAGTGTTTGTGTAATTTAGGAGCAAGTATTAATTTTATGTCTTTATCAATATTCAACAAGTTGGGACTGGGTGAGGTCAAGACAACATCGATGTTAATTTAGTTGGTTGATCAATCCATTAAAAGATCATTTGGAATAGTGGAAGATGTTCTGATGCAAGTGGATAAGTTCATTATTCTTGTAGATTTTGTAGTTCTCGATTTTGAAGAAGATAAGAACTGTCCATTAATCCTAGGTCGACCATTTATGAATACAGGGAAAGTAAAAATTGACGTTGATGAAGGGAAATTAACACTTTAAATAGGCGAGGATTATATCAAATTCAATATGAATAAGGCTTTAAAGAATCCAACTGCGAGCAGCATATGCATGAAGGTTGAAATTATAGATCAAAATGTACAAGAACAAGTTGAGAGTTGCATCGTAGAAGTACAGTTAATGGAAGTAGTGACAGATAATAGATATCAAAAAATTGAATCTAAAGGAGACGATGAGATGGAGGAGGTGGATGTTTAAATGCATCAAGATAAATTGGTTCGAACCAAAGCACCCATACCACCATCTATAGAAAAACCACCCACATGAGAGCTTAAACCTTTACCTGCACATCTCAGATATACCTTTCTAGGTAAAGGTCAAACATTACCGATAATCATCTCCAATCAATTGAACGAGAAATAAGAAAGTAAGGTGGTAAAAATTGTTAGAAAGTGAATGAAAGCCATCGGATGGTAGATTGTTGATATTCGAGGTATAAGCCTAAATGTTTGCATGCACTGAATAAACCTAAAGGAAGGATGTAGAATGGTGAGTGAGTGTCAACGAAGTTTGAACCCTAACATAAAGAAGGTGGTTAAGAAGGATAATTTATCCCATCTCCGATAGTGAATCGGTCAGTCCAGTACAATGTATACCTAAGAAGGGTGGAATGATGGTAATAGAAAGTGATAATGGAGAAGTAATTTCATCAAGAACGGTCACAAGATGGAGAGTATGCGTAGATTATTACAAACTCAACTTAGTGACTAAGAAATATCATTTTCCTGTCTCGTTTATAGACCAGATGATAGAAAGGGTAGCTAGACATTCGTTTTATTGCTTACTAGATGGATACTCAGGATATAATCAGATCTTGATCTACCCTGATGATCAAGAAAAGACTACATTCACCTACCTTTATGGTACATTCACATACAGACGGATGCCTTTCGGACTATGCAATGCCCCAGCTACATCTCAAAGATGTATGATGTCTATCTTCGTCAATATGATAGAAGATATAATGGAGGTGTTCATGGATGATTTTTCAATTTTTGGAGATTCTTTCGAAATGTGTTTAACTAATTTGGACAGAGTTCTTCAAAGATGTGAAGAGTCACACTTGGTGCTGAATTGGGACAAATTTCATTTTAAAGTGCAAGAGAGGATAGTGGTAGGGCATAAAATCTCACACCAAGGATTTGAGGTCGACAGAGCAAAAACAGAAGTGATAGAGAAACTTCCACCGCCAAACAATGTAAAAGATGTGCGAGGATTCTTAGGTCATGTAGGATTTTACCGTCGATTCATCAAAGACTTTCGCAAATCGAAAGACCTTTGACAAACCTTTTTGTCAAGGAGATGCCCTTCCTGTTTGATGGCAAGTGTATTTCTGCATTCAACAAACTAAAGGATGTATTAATATCAGCACCAATTCTATCACTACTGGATTGGACACTTTCATTTGAAGTTATGTGTGATGCGAGCGACCAAGCCATAGGTTGTGTATTGGGCCAAAGGAAAGATAAAAGGTTACATACGATTTACTATACCAGCAAGACCCTTGCAGGACCTCAACTGAATTACACTACTACAAAGAAGGAATTACTCGCAGTAGTGTACGCGTGTGACAAGTTTTGACAATACCTTTTTGGTCAAAGGTAATCGTATTCACCGATCAAGCGATTTTAAAATACCTTTTCAACAAAAAAGATACAAAACCAAGGCTCATTTGATGGGTGTTACTTTTATAGGAATTTGATATAGAGGTGAGAGATAAAAAGGTAGCAAAAAATGTGGTTATAGACCACTTATCCAGACTGGAAGGAGGGGAATGGAAGCTAAGTGATGATATTAATGAAAATTTTCCCGATGAAACCTTAATGCTACTCGAAAGTTTGACTACACCATGGTTTGCCGATATCGCAAATGGTGTTGCCAGTGGTAAACTTCCTTCATATTTATCTTACCAACAAAGAAAGAGATTCTTACATGATTGTAACCGATATATATGGGATGAGACAATTTTATATAGAGCATGTGCTGATGGGTTAATGCGACGATGTGTTCCAGAGGAAGAAATGTTGGACATCTTAAAGCAATGTCATAAAGGTCAGTATGCTGGACATTATGGAGCCAACAAAACAATGGCTCAGATACTCAAGAGTGGATTTTATTGGCCATAATTGTTTAAGGATGCTCAGAATTTCGTAGCACAATGCGATCGATGTTAAAGAATAGGTAACATTTCCAAAAGAGATGAGATGCCTTTATCAAACATTTTAGAAGTGGAAGTCTTCAATGTATGGAGCATCGACTTTATAGGTCCTTTCCCATCTTCAATGGGAAACGTGTACATTCTAGTGGGAGTGGATTATGTTTCAAGTTGGGCCAAAGCAGTATCAACTCCAACAAATGATGGAAAGACGGTGCAAAAGTTCATTAAATGGTTATTCAACCAGTTTTGGAGCACCACGTACGATAATAAGTGATAAAGGTAAACATTTTTTGAACAGATCTTTTGATGCCCCTTAAAACGATATAGAGTGCATCATCGTGTTGCTACACCATACCATCTGCAGACTAATGGCCAAGTGGAAGTTGACAACTAGGAGCTAAAACAAATTTTGGAAAAAACGGTGAACAACTCCAGGAAGGATTGAGCAATAAAGATAAACGATGCCTTATGGGCTTATAGGACTACTTTCAAAAAACCTATCGGAAAAACTCCTTATAGGCTTCTGTAAAGAAAAGCTTTTCACTTATTGGTTGAACTAGAACATTGGGCATATTGGACGATTAAAGCATTAAATTTTGATTGGAAGCAAGCAGGCAAAAAGAGACTTCTGCAACTGGACAAACTTGAAGAGTTTCATTATAATGCGAACAAAAATGCCAAATTCTACAAGGTAAGGTAAAGAAATGGCATGATTCTCATCTTAAACAAAATGAATTTAAAGTCGGACACGCGGTTCTGCTATATAATTCAAAGTTAAGGCTATTTTTAAGGAAGTTAAAATCTCGATGGAGTAGACCTTTTACTATCATTTTGGCCATAGCTAGGTTTTTAATGTAATATGATCCAAATTTCTAGTTTGATGTTTTGTGGTGTTCATAGCATGATTTTGATGCCCATGAAGTAAAGAAATGAAAAGGAATTGATTTGGCTTTGGTTTTGGTTTTGGTTGAAATTTGGCCAAAGGTGCATGATTATGTAAAAATTTGTGAATAAAATTTTATGGTTTAAATGTGTGTATTAAAATGTCATGGAAGTGAATTTGGATATCCTTTAAGTGTTAGAAATCAAATGGAATTAAATTGGAAAAGTCTAATGTAAAATATGTTAAGTTTGGCCTTAAGGGCATTTTTGGTATAAAAGTATGGTTACGATGTAATGACCTTGTGAATGTGATTACAGGTACTAATTAAGCGTATTTGTCAAATTGGATTATTAAATGAAGTATTAGGTTATTATTTGGGAAAAAAATTAGTCTATGGAGTGTATGTGGAAAGTAACGAAGTTGAAATGGTTTATGGTGTATTTGGTTGGAAAATGTATTAAGGAGTTGAATGTATTTGTATTAGGTTTTCGGATTGAAAAATGAAGCCAACTGAAGGATTTCAAAGTAGTGAGAAGGAAAATAGCAAGTTGTGAGTGTACTTTAAATTGATTTTGTGCAAATGGTTTTTATTTTATCGTGAAATGAATATTCATGTTGAGTTTTTTGTGATTTATATATTACAAGTGAATATTGCTAGTATAAATTTTTGTCTAGCAATCTAGAATTTTAGTTTGAAAGTTAAATTTTAAATGATTTGAATTTATATTGAAATTATGTTATTTGTTGATAAAAAGTGAATGAATTTTTAGCCTATGGTACGCCTTGATGGTATTATAGATTTACCGGTCAGAATACCCTAAAACATGCATGGCAGTGTCTGAGGGGCATCAGTTCTTAACAATAAGTGGCATTGTGTCTATCAATAGTCCAATGAGTCGCTATCTGCACGTATTGGGTATATATAATGCTAGCAAAAATTGTTACGAGGAAGCGATGTAGAACTAGCTCCATAATTAGTGGTTAACCAGTCACGGGTAAGCGATGCAAAACCATCTCCGTGACTTTATTCCTAGGGTACCGAGGCTTTGCCACCTAATACTGCCTAAGTGATGTAGGAATTCCACTCTGCTGTATATACCTAAGGCACCTTATGGTACCAATTCTAATGGTTGACTTATTTTTAGAAAACTTTTTGCCACCACTACTTATTGCTTAAGGAAAAAGGAAAATTTTAGATCATGAGATTAATTTCGAAAAATCATTTCAAAATAGTATTTTAGAAAAATTAAAATTGTTTTTACAAAACGCTATTTTATTTCCAAATCTTATGATGCTTGAATGAATTTTTATGGCAAGTAGAGCTTTATTATTATATGGAAATATTTCAGTTACGTTGTTATTAAAGGTTTCATTTTTAGTAAAATGATTAAAACTCATTGAGCTCGTTTAGCTTACCTATTTTTTTAGTTTTTAAATTAAAAAATCCACTATTTTATACGCTTTTAACTTTTTAAAGCATAGAAGCTTTGCGGGAATGCTTCAGTTGAGTTAGATATCGATTAGAGGGCTACCGTGACGTTGTCGGGAGGGTTCCACTTGGGTTCTGAAAGGGGAAATTCAGGATAAGTCCTTTCATCATCTCTCATTCTCCTGATGTGTCATAATTTTACCTTATTTTTAACAATTAAAATGTTCTATAATCATATCTTAATATGTTCAAAACTTAGTTTTTTTTGTAGGTGATCGCGCGTCGTAACGCTAGTCAAAATAAAATAACTAAACTACTACTATAGCAGTGGCGAGTCTAGGTCGATCCCATAAAGAGTGTGCGTAAAGTTTATGAAATGAAATTAACTAGTGTTTAGGTTCAACGGGGGGTTTTGTTTTTGAAAGAAGAAATTAAAATGAAACTAACTAATAAAAGCAAATTAAAGAAAACATGCAAAAATGATAAAAGTGAGGAATTCGGTGGAGACCCGGTTCTTTGGTTCAATCTCGGCCTACACCTTAATTAAACATATTTCATTAATTTGTTGTTCTTTAACCTCTCCGAGCAACTATTAATCATGGGTTAATAATTAACCCGAGTTTTCCCTTAGGTTTTGTTTAATTAAGATACGATCATTAATTAAACCTAACCACCGAATAACCTAGGATACGATCTCTAGATTTAATTAGGCAGTAGCATTACGAATTAGTAAAACTAATTAATCAAGGTAACAACCACATACGATGTGTCATTTAACCTAGGTCATGTTATCCTTAATGATTACGAATCATTAATTGCTACACATGAATTTCAACATAACAATTATGGATTATATCAAAATTCTAGTAATGAGTTTGCAAATAAACGATTTAATGAACGCATTAAAATCATCTTTTTACAATACCCAATGGGTTCATACACAAATAACTGAACAATAACGAAAATTTGATTTCCATACACAAAACCCAAATCAATTAACATAGGATAACATAATCAATTTCTAATAAGAGAAAGAAACAACAAAAATAGTGAAATATACTTAACTCAGGTCGTCGACGTCGATGTCATCTCTGAGCCAGAGTCGGGACATCTAGCCTTTCATAGGTCTCTCTTAAGAAAATGCTTCAGCTCCATTGAAATACCCCAATCGAAGCCCCCTACTAGCGCCTCCCTCTTTCTGCGCTCACTTTTCTCTCTTGTAAGCTCTCGGTATTGTACTTGATGTGACAAATTAATTGTTGGTCCAAGCTACTATTCACGCCCCTTCTTTAAAAACCTACACTCCTCCTTTTAAAAACCAGGAGATAAAACACAAAGGTCCTGCGTAACGTAATTATTTTTAGAACTTTTTTCAATTTAGTGTTTAAACTTTAAAATTTGTCAATTAAGTGACCAATATTCTAAAACCTTAATAGCTAAGTTAAAAAATTAATTCTGTTACTAATTTGCTAATGTGGTTAACAGAAGCCTGATTGGTCATTACTAGTAGCTGTCCACAAAAAAAAAACAACTATCTGGTTACTCATACTTGATTACCTATTGTCCAAACCCATTACCAAATACCCACATCCCAAATGCACTTTACCCAAATTCACAAAGAACCTCTGATGATATGTTCCTTTTTTATGACATGGGCTTCAGTACTTTGACCATCACTCTTACACCGCTTCGACAACCCTCCATGTAACCACCCTTATTCTCTGTGGTTCAATATTTTTGCTTTTGAAGAAATTTCTTTTTCTATTTTTCTTTCTGTTGAACTCAGTTTATGTTTTTGTTTGGTTTTGCTTTGTCTTGTTGTGTCTATTTTGTTCTATGTTTGACATGCTTCTTTTTTCTTCTACTTATTACTATCATTTTGAGAAGGTTGGTTTCTTCCTTAAAACCTCTAGTCAATGCTTTCATTCGCTTCTTTGTTGACTATCAATTAACAATGAAATTTCTTGAGTATTAGATCTCATTTTATAATTTCATTTTAATATCTTATACTTGAAAGAGATGACCATAATAAAAATGGACTTGTAAGCTCTTCTTTATTTCTTCTTTTGTGAAAGAACAAGTGGCTATTGACTGTAGTTAGTTTGGCATTATGGGATTTTAGCTTTATATGATTATAACGACGATGATGGTGAGCCTCCGAGCAACGAATAAAGTTACTCCTTTGTGACCAAAGGTTTGAGTCATGAAAATAACCTTTTTATAAAAATGGGTTAATTACTAAAAAAAGTCCAAACTTTCGTCAATTTTTTAGTTATAGCCTGAACTTTAAAAAATAGCAATAAATGCTCAAACTTTCAAATTTTTTCAATTCTAGCCTAACGTTAATCTCATCATTATCTTTGCTGACGTGATACTGTCACATGTCAAGGGATGCTCATTAGTCAGACACGTCAACGTAATTAGCAGAAGTGAGTCTGATTATATATTGAAACGACGTTATTTCATGATAAATCTGAGACGACGTTGTTTCAACAAGAGAAAATCACATCTGTATCGTTTCAACAAGAGAAAATCACATCTGTCAATCCTCTCTCCTCCCAGACACATAAAATCATTCTCACTCTATTTGCTCTCGCTCTCACCCCACCATTCTCACTCTGTAACCTAAATCCTTAAGTTTGCTCTCACTCAATCTTACTTTGTAGCCTAAATTTGTTTGTTTTGGCCGACGCTCTCATCCTCTTGGCTTTTAAATTGTAGCATCGTCGTCCTCAACACTTCTCCCATTGCCAGAAGCTTATTTTGTACCGTCCTTAGCCCTTCTGGCATCGCATTGCCAAAAGCTCATTTTGCCCTTCTCGACGCCCTTAACCTTTCACAGTTAGCTACATGAAGGTTAAGTTTTTATTTCTTGCTTAAGATTTTATTGTCTTGTATTATCCTCTGGTAATGATTGATGTTATGCTAGAAGGTCTAGATGATGTAGCTATTTCTGTTTTGATTATGTTTCCTATTATGCTTTTGGTGTTTAAAACAACTCAAAAATAGGAACATATTCTGGGTAATAAGCCCAAATTGGAACCAAATAATTGCCGTTGTTTTAGGTAAAACAAGGGTTGGTAACCATCATTATCATATTATATGTTCTGCAATTAATATCCCCAAATAAACATAATGCAGTTTTAATGTCTTAGTACTAGTGAGGAAATACTGAAAACCACAACTCTACCGTGTAACTTTCCATCTTTAGAAAATTCTTAATGAAGTTTACTTCTGACCATATTAATCTTCTCCTCCACATGTACTTGTGGTAAGCAATAGTTTATAGTTTATATGAAATTCACATTCAGTTACCTATTCTCTTAAACCAAAAATTCCCAGTAATCTAGTTACTGAACATTTTTTTCCACTAAATATGGACCATATCTGATTAACCAATTACCTGTCATGTCGACCGACTAAACAAGATAACATAATATGGTGAGGTAGCCACATATAATGAATGTTACAAAGAAGAATTATAGGAGCCATTTTTGTACTTAAATGATAAAGTGATTCTTCTTATAGACAATGCAAATGGAGATGACTCATATGTAAGAACATAAAGAATGTAGACAATGCAAAGTATACAGAATTGAAGGACTTTGAGATTAGAAGATATGGAGTAAAATTGGTAATGTTAATTATGATTTACTTGTTTGTAGGATTTTTAATTTCCCAATTTGAGATTTGTTAGTTGTTGCTTCTTTTTTTCTTCTTGGAATATTTATCATTTTGTAATTAGTCACACTTTCCTTTTGCAGTTATTGGTAAATTTTGAATTTCATTATAGTGGAGTGTTGGAAAGGCAAGAAAATAAATATGTTGGGGTAAGATTAAGAGGAAAAAGGATATGAGTATTGATGAACTAAGTACGCTAGTTCTAAAAGGGATTTCCGAAAATAAAGGACATAGAAAAGATTCTAAATCTGTTGATTTTCTTCTCATTCCATTATTATTATTATTATGAATCCTTATAATTTTAGAATCATTTTCATTATGTGAGTTTGTCCCAAAGGAATAGTTAGGCTTATTATCTAAGCTTGGTACAGTTGTTTGTCCCTTTCACTACAAGAAATAAGCAATTTACCGACGGAAAATACCGTTGGTAAAATATCGATTTCCGTCGATGAAAGTAAATACCGATGGAATTTGGTGCCCGAAACATTCGGTCGGTAATTGTCCCGAAGGTAACAAAACCGACCGAAATTTTCCGTCTCAATATAGCAACGGAATGTACGACGGAACTTTGGTGTCGGTATTTATATAACGACGGAATCCGCTAGTGGAGTCCGTCGGAGAAAGTTAGCGACGGTCATTTGGTCGGTCAGTGAGGTGAAGGTATATTCAACCACGTTTGCCGATGGATCTATTATACCGTCGGTAAATGTTGTTCGTACCGACGAACAATTTTTCGTCGGTAATTGCGTATAATAATATCTTTTTATTTGATTGTTATAGTTTTGTTGTTATAACAATGTTATATTACATATATACTTTAGTTATTTGACTTACGTTATATTATTAA
>JAOTBA010000002.1:10054271-10064812 GCA_025629845.1 Erythroxylum squamatum
CTCGTATTTGTGACGAAAAAACAGTTAGTCACAAAACAATTGTCACTAAATGTCTTAACTCTTGTAGTGTACAGCGGAATACACCATAATTATTGGTTTTTAGAACTTGGGATACCAATTTCATGCTAACCAAACTTAGGCTCGATTTGGTTCAGATCATTTTTTGCTCATTACTCTATTTGATAAGCATTTATTCATTTATTTTCTATGAGTCCCACTTACTAGATGGATGAATGCTTATTTTGTAGGAACAAAATAATAGTATCCGATGTATTAACTGCTCAGCTGATGTTGACTGTTTATGGAAATAATGAGGACCTGCTTAGTCAGAATTTATTGTTTCTTGGAATTGAACGTCCTAGAGACACGAATTGTGAGTTCATGTGTTTTATATTCCATCATTTTATTCGAACAATAAAACTACAGGAAAAGTGTAATTAATAACCCCGTCAACATACTTCCACTATTTATATTTATATCCAAAAGATTAATGTAAGGAACATATCCACTTAATTACTAAGCCAAAAACCCTTGGGATACTCTTTAGGAACTAACAAATATGGCAACTAAGAAATAAGATTTTTTTTGTTCCATTGGAAAGTAATAAGTAACCATTAGTTGATTAACAGATAGCTAAAAATAATTTATCGACAAATCTGTATGTAAAAATCTTTCCAATTCAAATAACCCATTCAGATTGTCTTTTTCATTCCATAGTACAGTTGATGCATAAAACTTCGGAGCATTCATCCGATGGATAATAATATGTTGAAGGAAACAGCAAGAAGTTAGGCTTCGTTAGTCGACTAATCAAATCCAGACAGCCCTAGAAGACCGTTAACTAAGCGGAGACGTAACTATAGGTAGTTAATAACTAAATTTCGTTGGTGACTAGGGAAAACGAAAAACATAGGTGAAATTGTAAAAGCTGTCAATGTTTCTATAACGAGTAAACCTTAAACAGTTTAACTCTGTATAAGAAACACAATCATCAGATACATCAATACTTTTGGCTTAGTTGCTCAAGTGATCCAAACAGTTGTAAAGACCTTTAACTAAGCAGAAGCGTAACCGAAGAAGGTAAGGATCATTTGATTTTACTTTTATTTTTTAAGTTTGAATTTTGAATTTTTAGTTTTTAGTTTTTGTTATATAGTTTTTGTTTTTGTTTTAAATAAAAATAAAAACTTTTTAGATATTAATATTAATTTATTTATACTTTTCTTACTATGATAATTATAAATTAGATAAAACTTAAAAATAAATTATTTTAATTAATTAAATTTATTCAAACCTCTCATGTAATATTTATTAACAAATTATCATTAAAATTATTTTATTTTATTAGAATAAATAATTTAATATTTAATTAAAATTAATATTTATTTTAAATATATTTTAATTATTAAATCCATTTTATTTAAAATTTATATATTTTGAAGATATTTAAAATTTTAATTATATTTATTTAAAAACTAAATTAATTTTAGTAAATTTAATTGCAAAAACTAAATAAATTATTAAATTAAATTATTCATAATTTTTATAAATAAATAATTTTAATTAATTAAATATATAATATTAATCAAATTATTTATAATAATTATTATTTAATATATTTAATAATTAAATAATATGTATTTAGCTGAAAGTAAATTAGATTGTTAAAAATTATAAACAGAAAACAAAAACAATTTTTTAATTTTTATAAATATTTGAAAATTAGAAGAACCAAAAATTTTAAAAATATTTTTTTAAAAATTTGAAAATAAGAAAAAGAAAATAGAAATAGAAATAAAAAGGTCCTAAATTTCGTTGGTAACTAGAGAAAAACATAGGCCTATAAGGAGAAAACCTAAACCTTAATGCTCTCTTTATGCATATCAACGTCCTTGGTTTTCTAGCTTGCAATTTAGACCCGACTGTCATAAGGCAACAAATCTTACATAATGCAGCCAAAAGTCCCACCTAATAATCCAAGAAACCATTTTTAAGACCTATAAAATTCCTTGAAGTAGCAAAAGGAATCCTGTATAGACTAGAATTCCACTGAATTCAAGACTTACAGCTTGTTAATTCCAACTCGCATATAGAAACAAAGAATTCCGAAATTCCAGGATTAAAACAGACGGTCGACATATCTGTCCATAGACTCTTTGTTCTTCTCAACAAAACAACAATTGCATTTCCCAGATGTCTATGAGTGTCGTCTAATGAGGAATTAGACGAATCATTTTAGCCATAAAACATTCGGTTTTAGGTCGGAGACCATAACGAGAAAAATGTAGATTTCCTAAGAAGCAAACAGTGTCTCTTGGCACGAGGTTGTAAGCGACGCTAACGAGACAATTTAATCATCCCAAGTTCAAACATGATAATTTTTTAATATTAAGGCTTACGATATATAGATAAGGGCATCTTCTCACCTATTAAAATATGAATTATAGTATGTATATGAGTGTCGGATAGGGATGAGAATGGGTAGAAAAATATTTTAATATTTTATTATATTTAACCATAAATATTCAAGAAAAATAGAAAAAATAGAGTTAATAAAAAACGGGTAGGATATGGGTATCCATGATTCGGGTTTTACTCTATCCATATCCATATCTATTTTTTATGACTCAACCCATATCTATATCTATATCCATCGGTTTTTATGATTTACTACTCATATCCAAATCTATTGGGTCGGATAGTGCGGATGTTAATCGGGTTGAAAACTCACTGTCATCCCTAGTGTCGGATATATAATTAACTAAACCATATATAATTATCCATATAAGAAAAAGTATTAATATTCGTAACAGCACTAATGAGTTTGTACGTAATTAAAATTCAAATTATAGTTTAATTCACAATATATTAAACAAATATTGTACTGTCAAGGAGATATGAGTATTTTTCAATTTATTATAGGTCTCTTTCAATCTCAATAATGTCGGCAAAGTATTCCCCATATAATAATAAAATAGACTATGAAATTGCTACTGTTCTTTAACTGAGCTCCTCTTAGCTAGTCACTCTCATGTAGTTACTTGAAAATTGAGCAATGCATCAAACTTCATAGATATTTTTGGACCTTGCAGTCATGGACAGGTTTTTCAAAGTTTGGACATGCGAGAAGACCTAATTCCCATGGTCTGTGGGTTTCAAATTAAACGCTTTGTTGGAACTTAATGAACTAATTTAAAGAGGAAGAGAAGGTAGACAAGCGGAATATTGAATTTGCCTCAAAGCTATCATTACGTACATTAGAAAGTGTGCCACGTTCATGCATCACATCGCATTTTCAAGCTAAGAAGCTTGCTCATTAACGCGCATTAGTTTCGTTGCTTAAGTTGTTATTTTTCCTTTGACATTAAAGAGGTTCTACTTCCTTTTGTCGAAAAGATATATAAAAATGTGAATCATCTTATGCTAATTAGAGTCTTTTAGCAAGATGCGACGGAAAGGTTAATTACCTAATTGTTCCTATGTACACAGATTCTATGAACTTGGTGAAATATTTAAACCATGGCAACTATTAACGGCCTAGCAGAAGACAAAGAGTTCAGACAACTTTGACAACAGTTACATATATCGGTGGCCACTACTCAAAAGACAAAGAGGTATCATAGTGGGTCGGCGACATTTTTTGAGATTAGTTGAAGTTTGGTCATTTGTCTCAACAGAGTTACATCAACTGCAGCCATTGTTGACAATGAAGAAGCCTTGAAACCATCCATTATTCCAGCATGCTCTGTTTGACTATGGCAGGTACACAGGTGGGGAGGAGAATGATTTTAGGACAAAACATCAACGTATCTACGTTCCTCTCATACCGTAGAGCTGATCAATCGAGCAAAATTTTATCATCAAACAATACTGTCATTGGTAGTCCCAGGATCAAGAATAGGCAGTTGGAGTTGACATTTCGTGGCTGATCTTGTCGATTGCTCCATTAAATTTTCCTATCAAAGCTGTATATTACACAGCGTCAAAAGAACTAATTGCAGAATTCAAACATCAAACCTTTAAGTTACAAATTTCATAATTTTAAAATTTGTTTGTAAATAAAAAAAAAGATTTCTTGATCTATTTATTTACCTTGAAAATTACTTTTTAATTAGGAAAAAAGGAGCATATTGAGCATTATAATTAAGTTACATGTAATCTTAATTGATATCTTGATTACTTGTATTATTTTAAATTAAGTTCCTTTTTTTTTTAAAATGTTAAATTTAGTTGCTCTTCGCTTGCTTGTGTTAGCTTGGATTCAGCAAGAGGGCCCTTTAAACTCAAGGATTTTACAGGTTTATTATAGGAAAATCAAGAGAATAAATGTCTCAAGTACATCAAATTTAGTGTTAGATTTTCTTATAGTATAAATCAACATGTTTAGTTTTATGCTTCCATACCCGAACCAAAACGCAGTGGTAACCGGACCGGGCCGCTAAGACTGGACATCCAGACGGACAACCGAAAAATTAATAAAATTTTATGCTTCCATACATCACACTTAAAGAACAAAAAAAGACATATACTCGCTATGTAACATCATACATCTACTTATCATTAACGGCGGGTGTGGACTAACATCTCCCAATTTGATTTGTATAATGAAAATTGAATGCGATATGAAATTCAGATAACCACATGGGTATGAATAACGAATGTGTGAGTCAATGACATGTTAAGTCAACTGTTTGAAAGTATGATAAATGAAATTCCCAAAGTTTCAATTAGAATCTATCCTATGGCCTTGTACTGCTAAAAGGATACTCTTCATTTGCCTGTTCTTTCTTTGTAACCCTCGCAAGCAAGAAGACAACGAATTGCAACTCTTAACTCAATTGCAAACTGGTGCATACATACATAATTAATGACGAAATACCGTTTTACTTGTCAATGATGAATCTTAATTTATGTAATTAACAAGACAACTAATCATTTAGTGCTTTAACTATATTATCAAATTACTGGATATGATCAAACATTCTTAGTTAACTATGAATCCCTCAAGTTTAACTACCCCAAATGAACCTATAAGCAGAACATAAAAATTAAATAACATGCTATAATAGGAAAGGCCAAAGGAGAAAACCACTAAAAAGATTATAATTAGTAGTTATATTCATTATTAAGTAAGCAACAACAAGTAAATGTTAACAACTGTCCGACCTGTTTTTAAAACCTTGATATTAAGTAAGCAACAAGAAGTAAATGTGACTTTTGTCAAGAGTAGTTGGTAATTGGTATGGATCTTATTATTGGCTACCCAGGTAGGTATAATCAATTGCACTTGTCTCCTCTGTCTTTCCTTGGGTTGTGTAAGTCCTTAGTGTCAAAAGGTTGAGCATTAATATCATTTAAAATGATACTCCCACTTATTTAAAATAAAACTCATTTTAAAGAAATGCACGCTTATTAAGAAGGCTAATAAAATATTTGATATACCCTTATTAATGGTTGATAAGAGAATAACTTGTCTGCACAAAAGTCACATACCTATCTAACTTTTAGAGTTTTGATATTTTCAACTTTTAAGTTTTGATGTTTTTAACTTTTAATTAAAAAGAATATTTATTAGTTTTGCATTATCTTCATTTCTACCGTTGTCTCTTCATTTCCACCTTTCATATTTATTGGTTTTAACTTGTATATTGATATCAACATTGTTGAAAGTTTTTAAAATTGATTACTCCTAAATAAGCTATGTACTTCTAATTTTTAACAATAAGTACCTATGGACATGTCTTAAGACAGAAATAAATGAGTACACATCTCCCACAGTTTGGCCTTCCTTTATTTCGAATTATATAACAAAATATGAGAAGTTTGAAATTTAGTTACTTGCCAAAGCTACTTTGTTATCTTTAGTTCTTAACATAACAATTAAACTCTTAAGCTCTCTATTTGTCGCTAAGCATGTACGTCAAATCGGATCTGACAAGAACGATTAAAGTCCAAAGGAAGAAATATAGAATCCATGGACCGTTGCCTAACTAAACATATCTAAATTAGTTGATTAATCAAACAAAACCATGTGACGTGAGACATTATTTGTAGCTAATCCCACCAAATATTCTCACCTAGTGAACCAAGAAGACAGCTTTTCAAATTTCATTCTTGCGTGAGCAAAGAGAATCAATAAGAGCAAAACCCTCCCTCGACTTGGGGAGTAACAGAATTCGTTTGACTATGGTCTCAAAACGATGTACTGTGTGGTATTTTTATAGGGACGTGATAAATTAACAACCCAGTTGTCCGGTTCGATGATTCTTCTTGATCTTCCCATCAATTCCTAATTCCATTTCTAAGATATTAATACCTACTTCTGGAGGTAATTAAACTAATACTAGTTAATTTGGTAAATTTATAATCATGTCGTTACTACTTACTAGGATAGGATAGGAGATTAACATCAACACATGACTTTAATGTTTATGAATAAGTAAATAAATATATTAAAATTTTAGGTCATCTTCAAAAGAAGATGGGCGGAAAGACATCATCTCATTGGGCCTAAGAAGAAATAGACGAATGGGATACAAAAATGAAATGGCAGCCAGAAGCCCACCCTGAGTCAGGTGAAACTGGGCTTCTTATATTAATCTGTTTCATCAGAAGATTTTTTTTAACATAGATCAAGGTTCGGCCTTTTCTGATTTGGGCTTGATATGGATTTAGAACTTAACTAAAATATTTTTAGATAAGAGTTTTAACCAAATCTATGTTGACCCAATCAAAATTTAATATGCCCAACTGTAGAAAAACAAAAAAGGTGAGAAATTATCGTCTTATAATTTATTATTAACCATTTAAGTTGAGTGTGTCGCTTGATTTGAATTTTAAATATAATAAAATTATATAATTAATCGATTATTACATATTTATGAAATTTTATCTAGTATATACTAAAAAAAACAACTCTGCGTATATTCTTAGGGTAAATTATTGATTTAAATATAAAACTTTATTCAATTTTATAATACTAGTTACATCAATCAAATGTAATAAAATTTTAATTTATTAGCTCGTTATTAACTTCAATGTTAACATAGAGTGTCATATAATCGATTTCAATGCCAAATCAATATTATACGTATATAATAATAATAATAATAATATGTTAAAATTAAAGTCTAGAAGAGTTTAAAAAAATTAAAGAATTAAAGCCTTATGTATTATCTAATAACTTCTTTTAAATCAGAGAATCTGTGTCTTTTGAACCATTATTTGTCTTTGAAACTCACTGAATCTATTCAGAGGTTTGAAACATCTTTAAATCTCACGAGCATACTATGAAGCATCCCTGAATTTTGTATTCTAAATTTCATTTGACAACCATAAAAAATTCTTTATAACACCATATGTTTGGTAGTTCTTCGAATATAAATTGAAGTTTTCCATTTAAAGCGTTCCTAGTTCATTTCAACATCTTGACCTTCACGATTAAATTGATGATTCTTAACCTTAAATTGATCCAGACTGTTTGAATTATACTTGACAGTTAAGTTAGTTAGTTCGTTATAGTCAGACATGCTGTATAAATAACTCTCAATATGTTATGACGTAATAGATTTTTACCCTTCGTATTTCAGTTTTCTATCATGGTATCAGAGCTAACATTTCCGCTTCTCTGAGATTTCATGGATTCTTTATACGAAATCCAAACTTTCTTGCATCTTCTATGTACACGCCCATAAACGTTATCATTTCTTTATCTGTATTCTTTCATTCTTCTTTCTTTACGTGAAACCCGTTACTATGGCAAGTTTCACCACCTGGAATAATAATGCTTCCGGTTCGACAACAAAACCAGAAGATAATCCGTCCAATCCGTACTATCTTCATGTAAGCGAGAATCCGACGCTAGTTCTTGTCTCTTCGGTTCTAACAGGTTCGAATTATCATCAATGATAGAGAGCCATGAAAATGTCGCTTCTGTCCAAAAATAAACTTTGTTTTGTCGATGGATCAATCATTCAACCATCTCGCACAGATCCTCTGTTTGCTCCATTGGAAAGATGTAACAATTTGGTAATTTCTTGGCTTATCCATTCCGTCTCCTCTTATATTGTGCAGTCCATTATCTGGTTGGATTCTGCATATGAGATTTGGAATGATCTCAAAGCTAGATTTGCTTAAAGAAATTCTTTTCGTATATGCGATCTTCAACTTGAAATTCATACCTATCAACAAGGAGGTTTATCTGTTCACGAGTACTTCACCAAGTTGAAAATCTTGTGGGATGAGTTGCAAATCTTGCGTCCTTTCCCTTCTTGTTCGTGTAATCCTTAGTGTTCTTGTGGTCTATCCAAGAGTATACGGGAGTTCCATGAAAATGATCAGCTCATGGTTTTCATTAAGGGATTGAATGAAAACTATTCCACTATCAAATCGCAACTTCTGTTGATGGATCCTTTACCTTCTTTAAATAAGGTGTTTTCTTTAGTTATTCAACAAGAAAGGCCTTTGGTGGTTTCTGACATCAGTTCTTTAGCAGTGAAAGGTTCTACTGCTTCTACACAACGCAAGTTCTTTACCAATTCAACAACACCGATTTGTATCCATTGTGGAAAGGAGGGCCATACCATTGACAGATGCTATAAGAAGCATGGGTATCCTATCAATTTGAAGAATTATAAGAAGTCTTCAACTCGGGTGTATGCTAATGCGGTGGATACTAAAGATGCTAATACTAACTCTGCCAATTATCATACTCCTGAAACTACAGAGGAACAGGTTCCCCATTTTCAATTTACTAAAGATCAGTATGATCAGTTATTACAGCTACTACAAGGGCCTCCATCTACTTCTCATCATGTTAATGCAGTAACTTTGTCCAATCGTATACCACCAAAGTTACCCCCCGCAGGTTTGATTTCTTCAAACTGTGAGTTAACTCCACACATTTCTTTAAATATTGCTACTATGAATCATTCTCATTCCAATGAACGGATTATTGATACTGGTGCTACGGATCACATAGCCTGTTCTTTAGTATTTTTCCATTCTTATAAATTGGTTGATAATGTTTATGTCCACCATCCTAACAAATGCGGAGTTCGGGTTACTTATATTGGCACTGTTTATGTCAATGATTCTTTAAAACTCCTTAATGTTTTATATGTGTTGGAACCCCACCCTGGTGAGACACGTGTCCGACGTCCTAAGTGACATCTGAACGCGCAACCCACGAGGGAGGGATTCCTCACCACAGAAGAAATCTCAAAATCAAACTTAGTTCGCTGACTCCCGAATGGATTTTGACAAATTCACCTTAATTTGCTCTATACAATTGCTCGACTTAGGGCCCACAACTTAATCCGAATCTTAAGCTAAATTGAAATTTCATGTCTCGAGATTCATTAGAAACAAAAATCTCCTCAATCGGATCTCTATAGGTTGAGAAATCGTCCAAATACGAATTTATATTTAATAACTCCACACTATTGACTTCCTTTGATTTTTATCTGTAAATTCTAACTACACCCGAAAGCTCTAATTTTACCAAATAGGGGTGGAATTTTTTTTTTTAGAAAAATAATGCTTCGAAAATCGAGTAAATTGGAGATCAAACGAAAAAGTTATCAACAAAAGAGTGGGAGGATACTGAATTGAAAAAGAGAAAAAATCAGAAAAAACTAAAATAATAAAAAAAATTGAAATTCAGAAGCAGTAGAGACGAGGCTCGCGATCGCGAGCTAGCCCACGCGGGCGCTCGTGATGGCGAGCTGCTCGCGATCGCGAGTACGCTCGCACTCGCGAGGGTGCGAGTTCAAAAAATCGCTCAGCAGCTAGCCCTCGCGATCGCTAGTGCGCACGCTGGGCGAGACGCTCGCACTCGCGAGGGTGCGATTCCGAGAGAAAAAAATCGATTTTTTTTTTAATTTACAGAAACTCAAAAATTCATAACTTTCTAACTAGAACTCCAAATTTTACAAACTTGGTGTCTATGGAAAGCTAAAAGAAAATTCTACAACTTTCAAGAAGGGTGTAAAAACTAATTTGGCCATTAAGGGGGTCAAAAATTGCTTCAACGTTACTGTCCAATTTTGAATTTTCCTACATAAGGTCAGAATTTTGAAAATTCATATCTTTTAACACAAAAGCCTAAAAATGTCAAATTTTACCTCATTGGAAAGATAAAAAGATTCTTTACAACTTTCATGAAGGAAATAAAAATCAATTCCATCATTAAAAGAGGTAAAAACTGACTTAAAGTGGCTGCCTAGAAAGACCAATGGAACAGTAAAACTAGACCAAATGAACAGTACACGTGAACAGTAACTGTCATCTTTCAAACCTTATAACTTTTTCATCCTAAGTCCAAATGTGACATATTATATACCCATGGAAAGATCTTAACATGTACTACAATCTTCAAGAAGACCTCCCGATCCAATTTAAACACTAAGGGGGTCAAAAAGACCAACAAAGTTGCTGCCAAATTGGTGATGCTGTCGCCTGCAATCAAATATAAAAGAAATCACTTCCGTTAAAACAAATTAATGTAGTAGCGGTAAGCGGATATCGTTCCCACGAGGAAT
>JAOTBA010000002.1:10102601-10113740 GCA_025629845.1 Erythroxylum squamatum
CTGAATTGAAATTCAATTCCTTCATATGATTTGTAGCCCCAAATCTCTATTTTATTTTGCCTCAAGAATCAACTCAATCGGATCTCCACAGATCAAGAATTTCTCAAAATACTGAACCATGTTCAGAAAATTTTCAACTCACTTTGATTAAATCAATCTCTTTCTATTTCATTTCAATCTCATTTTTTTTCTCTTATTTACACATAGCTAATTGTCAATAGTTCCTCGTTTAGTAGTCCTAGCTTACAGAAAGGTTCGGGGTCCAACAAAAAATCTCATACTAGTAAATGCTAAATACATTAATTTTGTATAACTTTTTGACCGGCATAGTATCTTTCGGTCGATAATAACCTGTATGGTACAAAATACATATCTTTAGTTGTACCATAGGAATGAAGGAGGAGCCTATGTCAAAGAAAATGTCCTTAGGTCTTGTATCAAAGACCTTGTTCGTGCTAAAAAATACTGTTAAAAAAAGTTGACAAACTAAATATAGATCATTGGAATCATAGATCCATCCATTATTTTCTTATGTTAGAGTAGGAAGCAAAATAAAGATATTGATATATTTATACATATATATATATCAAATTTTATTTTTAATTTGTAATAAGATTATTACCTTTTCAAACAATTTAATCTAAAATTTTGTATAATTCAATACATAAAATTTGCAAAACAAATAATGTAAAAATTAATTTTTACAATTATTAGAATTTGAAAATATGAAAAATGTATCTTAATTAGTAATAAATTTTAATTTTAATGAAATTATTGTCTTTTTAAAAAATTTAATACTTAAAATTTTAATTTAAAGTTCTGTAATTAAATATATTTTAATAAAATTTGAAAAATAATATAAATAAAATATATTTTATAATTTAGAATTACTTTAATATTGTTAAAAATTATTATATAATAGAATTATAAATAATGTATAGCATTATAATAATATGCTTATTTTTTATACATTTTCCATGGTGATTTCCAAAGCCCAATACTAGAAAGGAAAAGCAGGCCACAGATTTCAAAAAGCCCATCTTAAACCTCTCAAAAACCACATTTGCTCTCTTTCTTCGTTACCCAAAATCAATGGCGCACTCTTCTTCTCTCCTCCTTCATCATCGTCTCTCCACGGTCATCTGCAGTCCTCCTCCGCCACACCACCGTTACTTTGAACCCCTCAAAAGGTTTTTTAACGTCTCATTTACCTCACAGACCCCGAATTCTTCTCTTCTTGTGCATGCTAAAGCCAAATCCCCTCCTTCTCTTTATCCCACACCCACCTCTGCTAAACAGGTCGAAGAATATGAAGAGGTCAACATAGCAGAGGATGTCACCCAGGTCTGTTTTTTTTTTTTTTTAATTTCTTCACAAAGCGTACGGTAATGTGTTGTTTGTTTCTCTATTTCATTAGTTTTGGATAAGGTCGCTGAAGTGAGTTCGGTTCATATACTCCTTGTTTTTTACACTTATAAGGAAAATTTATAAGTAAAATGAGCATTAATTTAATCATATTTGGTGCATAATAGAGCTAGTTGATTGGGAATTTTCCTTTGTTTTTGTGGAATTTATAATGATCTGAGCATATTCATGTAGTTGATTGGGAGAACGCCGATGGTATATCTTAACAAAGTTACTCAGGGCTGTGTGGCGAACATTGCTGCAAAGCTTGAATCATTGGAACCTTGTCGGAGTGTCAAGGATAGGTAATATTCTTTATTACCTGAAATGTAAAATTTATAGACAGTAGCGTTGGCGATTTTCGGTTTTCCAGTCATTGAAGGTCTTGGACGCAATCCAATATGTTATGTTAGTGTAGGTTCTCTATATTTTTTCATGCAAGCATTTAATATATGTGTTTAGAGTTAACCGAGTGTTATCAACTTTTTATTGTTGAGATTTCAGAATTGGCTATAGTATGATATGTGAAGCGGAAGAAAGTGGAGCAATATCTCCTGGGAAAGTTAGTCTTCACTTTTAATCTTGGATATATAAATTGGCACGGTAGAAAGCCATAGTAATGATTAGACAGTTGAATACATTTCTTGTTTCTCTGCAGACTATACTGGTTGAACCAACAACTGGAAATACAGGGCTTGGTATTGGTTTCGCTGCAGCATCTAAGCGGTACAAGCTAATTGTGACTATGCCTGCGTCCATTGGCCTTGAAAGAAGAGTGCTTTTGCGTGCATTTGGGGCTGAGATTGTTTTAACTGATCCAGAGAGAGGTCTGAAAGGGGCTGTTGATAAAGCTGAAGAAATTGTTCTCAATACACCAAATGCGTACTTATTTCAACAATTTGAGAATGCGGCTAATTCAAAGGTTAGATGTGATTAATCTCACATTACTTTCTAATTTTTTAACATAAAAGTGATTAATCTGTATGGATGCATGTTATTGAAAAACAATTGTTCTTTATGTATCACAGGTTCACTTTGAAACTACAGGACCTGAAATATGGGAAGATACTTTGGGTAATGTTGACATACTTGTTGCTGGAATTGGAACTGGTGGTACTGTAACAGGGGCTGGGCGTTTCTTGAAAATGATGAATAACAGAGTCAAGGTTCGGGTCCTTGCTTTTTTGAAATAAGTGCTGACTTCTTTCTTCAGAATGACGAGTCATTCACATATGTGTTGCTGCATCATTCTTCTCCTGTAAATTTTCATCTTTGTGTATAATATCTGGTTAAAGTTATTGGATCTTCGTTTACTTAGGTCATTGGGGTGGAGCCCGCTGAATGGAGTATAATCTCGCGAGAGAACTTGGGTAAATATTTGTATTTATATTTTATTTGGCATTATTTCTTTTTTCTTCTAGTATAAGATCTAGAAGAGAAATTTGTGGCATGGTATTGTTAATGGTGCGTAGAATGTGGTGCAGGCTATATACCAAGTATCTTGGATGTTAAATTGCTTGATGAAGTTATCAAGGTAAGAGGATGTCGGTGGTCTAGTATAATAGAAATTTGTATTTCAGACGGGGAAGGAGCTAGGTTCGTCCTGCTCCGATTGCGGCCAAGAAGAAAAAGATTAATAGTAAAAAATAAATACAAATCTTGTGAAAAAAAAGTTGGAGCTTAACAAGATAAAATTTCCCCCAACTGAATCCCAAGTCTAGCTCCACCTCCCTGATTCCAGAACATACTTGTTACCTGAAATTATCTTGTTTATTTGCTTCTTTTGTGAGATAAGGAAAATCAAGATCGGTTCATAGATAGCGCAAGCAATATGGATACTTTTCAGGAGAGATAATGCATTCTTCTTAGCAGAAGTCAATTTCTCTTTTGTCATCATCCTATTATTTTCGTTATAAAATGAAATGCCAACGTTCTGAATATACTTTGTAGTTTATCATATTTGAACTATCATTCCTATGTTAATTATGTTATTGGAGCATCCATGTGTGGTTTGATGCTAATTCTTGATGTCCTTAGTATACAGCCAGGCTTGTACTCTTCTTAGCTATTGAATGTTGAAGTTTGGACTGTGAAAGGGATGCTATTCAATTTATCTCTCTTTCATTTTTCATTTTTCAATTTTCTACATTTCAGGTTTAATGTAAAATATCCATAAAGGAACCACCTTTAGGAATTTAGGCTCTTGAGAAATGTAGTTGATTTTTATAATAATGTATACACACTCAACTTTGATCGCCTCATTTGGTTTTAAGAAAGCACTTCAGTTTCTCTGTGCACGTGCTGTAGCAGTATTGTTCCTGGCTAATTTGTTGTGATGGATTATTCAATACAATGTTTTGGCACAAAAATTGAAGGTCACAAATGATGAAGCCGTGGAAATGGCGAGGAAGTTAGCGTTGGAAGAAGGGCTGCTGGTAAATTGCAAATATTGACATAAATGCATACCTTTCTAGTTGTTTTGCTTCATTACTTTGCTAATAACATCACCTTTTACCAAATTACTATGTTGTTTCCAGGAACTTTCTCAAGTTGGTCTTGATATTGAAAATTTGTTGACCTTTCATATTCATGTCCTTTTTCAATGACAAAAATAAAAGACCTTTCTTTTTAACTAGCGCAGTTTTAACTAGCATGATCTTAAACCTTTGCTCTTGTCAAGGAAAAAATTCAAACCTATGCTTTTGATACATACAAGCACCTCTGTGTGTTTGCATACTTTGTACTTGATAAATATATGGATTATGTGCCTTTTGTTGGTCGGAATATCATCAGGCGCTGCTGCAGCTGCAGCTATTTGTTTGGGAAGAAGGCCTGAGAATGCCGGGAAACTTATTGCAGTGAGTTGGAATTTCCTTTTACTTGCCAATGCTAGATAAAAGTCATCTGAGTCAAAGTACCCCGCTCCTTCAAGGATTATACATTTTCATGTGCCTAAAGAAAAGTAGTTCTCTGTACATTCTGATGTGTCATCCTTTGGAAAAGTGATGTGTTCTTTGGCTCTGTAATTATTCTACTAATAATAAGAGAATTTCTCATCTTAATTTGGATATAACTTGGTTTTCGTTGATCTTACAAAAATTTCAGGTTATATTTCCAAGCATTGGTGAGAGATATATTCCTACTGTCCTTTTTCGCTCAATATATGAAGAGGTTCAGAATATGCAACTCGGGTAGTCCAACCATTCAAAATGATTAAATCTTCTATAGATTTGACTTCTACTCAATCTTTGAAAACAAGATGGAGCCGTTGTACACCACTGACTGGTATTGGCTTTAACAAGTATTTTGTTTTTTTTCCCCCTCTTAGATTACTTGATCTAACCTTTCCTACCCTTCTGTTTGCAGATGCAATCTGTCTATTGTGGTATAGAGACCCTGGGTTTTGCTTCGAGGTAGAGTTACAAGATTCATTCTTGTGGAAGCAATCGAAAAAGGATTTCAAAGTTTCCCTTCATTCTTTGACCCTGTTTTATTCGATATGATTGTGAATCTGTGTTGGATGGAGAGGGGTTGGAACACTGGATCAGTTTGACCTTGATACTGGATGCTATTGCTTGGCTGGAATCAATATGTGCATCTGAAGATTGATTTGATCTCAGAATGGAGCTCTGTCATTTGACCATACCATATGCATCGAACATGTATATCGTATAAGGACTTGTGCGAAGGTGCAAGTTATCATCAAAAGAGCCTATACTCAGGAATACAATGAATAGGCTGTTCCTAAGCTGGCGTAATCTACTCTCATATGTGCCCGTTTGTCAAAGTCACTCTGATTGCAATGTAATGACGACTCTTTAAGAGCAATCGACTAATATGATTAGGCCTTTACGCAATGCACGTCACCGGTACTATACAATACAAGTGGTCACTCTCATTAGTTGTAGAAAACCATAAATTGAAATACGAGAAAAAATGTATTTTTATTTTTAATATTTGTACCAAAAATTAAATAATAATAAAGACAAATTTAAGTTTAATATTTTTTACAACAATATAAATTAAAATTTGACGTTTTATAGTGTTCAATGATTTTTAATATTTTGTAATGTTTAAAATAAAATTTAATATTTTCACCTTTACACAGTCGTTTCCCTTCTCTTCGTCTTATAATATGACATAAGACCTAGTGAATTTGCTTCCTTTGAAGATCGCAGAAAGTGGCATACTGTCTTTTGAATGAAAAGCAAAGTGCAGAAGCCTCACAGTGTAAGCTGATATGAAAGTAGGGAGGACTATCAATTTTATTTACTTTTACTAGAATCTAATAACTTCATATCCCTCTTTGTATTCCTAATTTTGACAGCTGATTGCAATGTTTTTCCATATGAAGATCTGGAACTCAAATCAACCATTTCATTAAACAAATTAAGAATCGTATCAATTTGTTTTCTCTCTAGCAACATTAGGAACAACTCTGTCTCTCCTCATCAACTTTACAATTCACAGGACGGATAAGAGAGAAGCTGACACAGGGAAGCGAATGGTGAGTCAGAGACAATAAGAGAACTCACAAGGTTATGGGTTGATTCCGAGCATGAAGCTTGGGAACTTGTTCATGGTTTTCGTTATCATTGCGGTTGATTGGTAATCAATGGCTTATTAGGTCGGTTCCCAGTGAGGGTAGCGACTAAGCAAAAGGGGGAACAAAGATTTGAGATTAAACAATAAAGTAACTGCTTATGTTGTGTAGTCCAAATTAGTTAAACGTTTTATGTTGAAATCTTGTACAAGGAATGGGTTACATAATTATCCATGCGTTGCGTGCGAAACAAGGAAAGAGTTATGGAGTTGCCTTGCCAAGACGTCGACCAGCATATCCTGTGAACGTCGTTTCTTGGTTTAAGTAACAAGTCATTGGATGCATACGCTTGCCCATTTCTTTACTCTTCTTTTTTCTATTTAGGAGAAGATCTAATAATAGCACATATGATATACAGTACAAGTCCTTTTGGCCAAAAAGATAGTGTAATGAGGACGGGACGGATCTGTAAAAATAATACACAATATATATCGCTGAGGATTTGTCGTCAATTAATGAGCTGAGTTTATTGCTGGAATATGAAATTGACGTTTTGTCCATGCATAGGTTGCAAGACAGAGAATGCTTAATAACAGGAGGTTGCAATTCCTTTTAAATATTAGACATATAAAACCCGCAATAGAAGCCAATTTAATTTGTGATAAATTTAATATGACAATTTTCTTAAATTTCTTATTATATTATTGTTTTTGAATTTTATAAAATAAAAATAAAAATATCTTGATGAAATTTTCTTTTTATTTAAAAGTTATGAATATTTATTTTTAAAGCAAATATAAATGTGAAATTTGAATATCTTACTAAGTGAAAATATTTCTTCCGATCTTGTGGTTCCAAATTAATTAATTTTAGACTCGTGAAATTATAGATTTCAAACATGCTTATATAAAATGACCACTCTAATAATTATAACAAAATGACTTGTGCTTATTAGTTGGTGCAACTTCAGGTGGTGGGAAAGAGAATAAGAGGTTGGAGGGCTATTATATATTATCTCATAAATTTAAGAGGTAAGGGCTTACATTTTTTTTTTGATAATTATAAGGGATTACATTTGACTATTCTTAACTACGTGATAGTGGATATTGTTAATTAAAAAATGTGAATTCATGATAAAAGTTATTCTCATATATGAAGAATTAAGTCAAAGTCAACGTCAAAGTCAGTGCACAAAATTCTCTACTGTGTGAAGGTCTGAAGACAGTTATAATGAATAAAGTCAGTGCATAAAATTCTCCACTTTGTGACGCGCTCACAGATGTTAATTCCCTTATTAACTATAAGGAGTGGATTGTTCCCATCATGCAATAGGAAATATTTGCCTATTGTCTGATGTTCGTCCGAACTGTAGAAAAAGGTCATTATGACATCTAATAATTCCTTGCATCTTATACCGGAAGAAAGACATTTTAGACAAGGTAATTACAATGATAGAGACATTTTTTTCAAACATGATTATTATGTTTTAAGCTTAAAAAGAAATCTTATTTTAGTTCCTCAAATGATCCACAAAGGTATGCTCTCTTTGGCCCAAATGACGGACGAGTTCTTTCAAATGTAAATTATATTGCAACCAATGTTTTGTTTAGTAAGAAGAAGAAGAAGAAGAAGAAGAAGAAGAAGAAGAAGAAGAAGAAGAATTATATTTGTTATCTAGAAATGATGCATATGTTGCCAAGAGAGGTGAAAATGAGAGCTAGGAAGAAATTTCTTGATGGCATTTTTATTTTAAAGGATATTCACTATAATGATGTTTGTCCTAGCTATCAATATAGAAAGTCTCACCACCTTTCAAGAATGATGTGGAGAAAGAATTTAAGCTACTAGTAAAGTGTTTGTGCAACAATATTAGAGGTGAATTTATTCCGGATCAAATTCAAAATTTTTACAGAGAACATGGATTCAATACTCAAAGACTTGTCCATAAACTCTACAACAAAATAGGGTTATTAAACAAAAACATAGGATTCAATATTAAAATACTTGTCCATAAACTCCACAATGAAATTGGATTACTAAGTTCACTTACTTCTATGTGCTTATCATGGATCCATGCAAAGAATCTTCCAACAGAGTTATGGGCTGCAGCTTTTCATATTGTTGCACATGTTATAAACTATTTGCCTCTATAGTTAGGTACAAAATCATCTCCTTTTAAACTGTTATATCGTCGCAAACTCAACATAAATTATTTTCAAGTTTTTGGTCTATTTTATATATTCATATATTGAAATATAATTGAGCTAAACTTGACCTAAAAGGCCAAGTAATGCATTTTTGTTGGTTATGACACTCATATGGAATGATGGAGATGTATGGATCCAAAAACAAATAAAGTTATTATTTCCCTTGATGTGGTGCTTAATAAAGTAAGTTTGAGGTAAATAAAGACAATCGTCCAATTGATCTTGCATTCCTTGTTTTTACAATTATACACTTAATAGTAAGGGGAAACATTCAAATAGAAGAAGATACAAAGGTTGTCATAAGAAAATCGACGAGACAAAGAAAGCAACTTGGTTATCTTAGTGATTATGAAGGAATTTTTTTCCTGTTCTATCTTGATTTGTCATGGGAGATTTATGTGAAAATGAGCCTAATCTTATAATGAAGCAAAAGCGATTCCTAAATGAGAAGATGCAATACAAGAAAAAAAATTAGTTTTAAACAAAAACAACATGTGGGAGCTTGTACCAAAACCAATGGGTGCTGATATGGTAATATCTAAATAGGTTTACAATTTAAAGAAAAAGGTTGATGGCACAATTTATAAATATAAAGCTAGTCTTGGATCTTTGATTTACTCCTATAGCTTGCTTTGTGGGAAGTGTGAGCCCTCCATACTTAATATAATTGTCGATAATTCCTCGATAGCCTCCTTATTTGGCTCATCTTCTTGTTCATCTTTCTTATCTTTCTTCTCTTATTAAAAAATAGTATCATCCTTTTCTTCAACCTTTAGTTCCTTTTTATTCCATAATGTTATCGCATCATATATTCCCCTAAAATTGGCCTAGTGTATCTTGATAAAACATGACTCTATGATTTTATAAAGTGCAACCTTATTTAAAGCAATGAACTTCAAAAGAACATCTTAAAGATGTTGATACTCCTCTTACTGCTATTGTTACAGAAATCCAAATGAATTATGATCTTTCAATGCAAAGCTGTAGTAACTACTCCACTTTGTATTAGAAGTATTCTCATTATTCTCTCAGTAATATAGTCAAGATTATGATGAAACTTTAAGCCTTGTTACCAAAATGATAATAGTTTGAACAATTATTTCTTTAGCTATCAGTAGAGGCTAGAAATTATGACAACTAGATGTAAAAAGAAAAGCTTTTCTTTATGGAGAGTTAGATAGAGATATCTTTATTAAACAACTATAAGGATTTAGTTCCATAAAGTTTTCTAATTACATGTATTACCTCAAGAATGCATTTTATCATCTCAACCAAGCTTCATGTGCTTGGTATAGTAAGATTACTCAATTTCTGATTTTTGTGGTTTCAAGTCTTTTGCTACTGATCCATGATTATTCATCAAGAAAGCATCTATTATACACACTATACAACTTATTTATGTGGATAATATGATTATTATGGGAGATAATGATGCTAAAATTAATTATCTTCAAAATGTTTTGTCTGTTCATTTTGAAATGAAGAGTTTGGATGAAGTAAGTTGTGTTTTTAGGTTGGATATTAAAAGATCTGATGGTTATTTTTATTTCTCAAAAAGGATATAGAACAAGTTTACTAAAACGATTTCAAATGGATGAGTCAAAAACAATGGCCACTCTTATGTGAGTTGTCAAAGACTGAAGGAAAGAAATTAGAAGATGCAACTCTTTTCAGACAAATTGTTGGTAGTTTATTCTATTTTCTATCACAAAACTTGATATTGTATTTTTTATTGGAGTTATTTCCACTACAAGAAAATTACAAATTATCAACGGAAAATCATCGATGAGAAAAATCCCGTAGTAAATTAATGACGAAAATTGACTTTCCATCGGTAAAATTATGGTATTTTGCGACAAACAAATATTCATTGGTAAAGGTGGAAGGAAATTATCCAGCATTTTTATTAATGGAATATAGCGACGGAATAGTGAAGGTCGTCGTAAAAATAGGTGGCAATAATTGGCAGCAAAAATAAGCGTCGGGTGTACCTACAGAATCAATGTTCATCGTTTGGTTTAACACCAAATGATGTCGTTTTGATTTTAATTAAACCCCACCCGAAGCCCCCCTCCTTCCCCTGTGACTTGTTTTCTTCGTTTTCTTCTTTACCACCGTCGGTCTGCTTTCTTCCATCATCTATTGTCCATGCTTTGCTCTCGTCCATCATCCATTGTCTTCATTTAAGTTAAGGTTATTCGTCCATGTTTTGCTCTCGGGTTTATTTTTTCTTAGAGAAATTTTGTTGTTAAATGGTTATATGAATGTCAGTTTTGTTGATGTATGAAAGGGGTATTTTGCATTTTTGAACTAAGGTTGGTTCATTTTATGTTTGAACGTGTTTATGTTAGTGAATAATGGAAAATACAGTGGTTGTGTTGAGTTAGAGATGAATTCAGTTTGCCTAAGAATTGTTCGATGGAATGTTTGTTATGAATTTGGTTTGCCAATAGGTGTCTAGCTCATATGAACCTTCCTTTTTTTGTTTTCATCTTCTTTTGCTCTCTCTCTCTCTCTCTTAACAAGCCCCCATCAAAAAACATGTCTTCATTGACAAAGCAAAGGACATAAGTTTTGCGATTATTAATTTTAGCTAGGTGACATACTATAGTATAATTAACCTCTTTTGTGGACATTATTGAATTAAATATGGCATATTCCCTCTTCATATCCTTATATTGAATTAATGGAGATAGTTCTTGATATTGTATGAATTTGTATTATATACATTGCCTGGCTTTATGAATTAATGCACCTAGAGCTATGATTAAACTACTTCGACATTTAAAAGTTGAAATAAAAGCAAAGCTATGTCGTAGCAAGAAGCAACGTGCTATTGTGTTTTTGATATATACTTTAAATAATTGGCAAGTTGCCAACTTGTATATAATGAATAAAATGTTGAATCTGTTATAAAAGATAGAAATAATATGGTGTGCTTAGTGCACCAAATGCACTACTTAATTGTTAGTGCACCAAATGCAC
>JAOTBA010000002.1:10123081-10139733 GCA_025629845.1 Erythroxylum squamatum
CTCTAACAATGATTGATGAGTTAAAATATAGAGTCTATCTAAAAACAACATTACCTAATTGTGGTTATCTTGGTGTAATTAACTCTTGCATAAATATAATTAGAAAAATGTTATGTACTTTCTTTAATCTATTTAACTGAAAATGAAACGAAGTTTTTTTAATTCATTGTTTGTTTGAATTAAAACTTAATATGCCAACTTCTAATGAGTTATCATTGTGTTATTTAGATCTTTGTTGTTTGTCGTCCGTTGTTTCCAATTGTGTGTTTGTCCAAGTAAGTCGTCCAAATTTTGTTCATATTTTATGTTCTACTTTACTAGATTATACAAATGTGTGTTGTTCTTTGGAATGGTTATCTTGGTTTTGTATGCTATTGTTTGAAATATTGTTAGAATGATTGATGGTTAAATGTATGAATTGCATAAGTATTTACTGCATGTTGAACAAGTTTGTATAATTATGGATGATTTGAGGCATAATAAACCCTTAGAATGGTACATAGGCTAAAAACCCGTGATGCAGCTCCCATGAGGCTTATCGGTGAAAAATTTCACGAGCCTAGGAGTCACAGCGAGAACTTGCTTTCTCAATTCATATGGTGTAACAATGTCACGTACCATAGTTCTTGTTTAAATTCAAACTTTGGAAATGAACTTCAATGTGATTAATTCAAACATAAAGACTTGAACTTCAATGTGATGAATTCAAACTTAGTATTGACATAAAAAAAATTCACGTATAATTGGTATGACAATTCTTTGCATAATAAACCCCTAGGATGGTATATAGGCTAGAAACCTATGATGCAGCTCCCATGAGGCTTATCGGTGAAAAATTTCATAAGCCTAATAGTCATAACGGGAACTTGCTTTCTCGATTCATATGGTGTAACAATGCCACATACCATAGTTCTTGTTCAAAATCAAACTTTGGAAATGAACTTGTAGGTGATTAATTCAAACATAAAGACTTGAATGTCAATGTGATTGCTCGATGTAGTGTTGGATTTAATATATGTAGGTGCTTTTTTTTCACTTCTTAATGTCACTTCTTACAGGACAATGGTTGGCATATTGTTTTATTTGATTGATACTCATATATGTTGAGTATTCTAATTGTGAACTCATATAGTGGGATAGGTTGGTTTCAATTTGGAGGCTAAATGATCAGAGACCTATGAAAACTTAGGGATGTTCTGTAAAGTAAAGATTAAATGTTCTGTAAACTTAGGGGAAATGAACCATACTAACTATGAAATCTTTTTTTTTTAAATAACAGTTTTGCATAAATGACTAATGTTGATAGATCTTGGATGCATAGACGATTAGCACCCAATGGTTTCATTAATTCTGAGTTTGTTGAGGGAGTTGAAGCTTTTATTCACTATGTATGTTCTCAACTTGCATATATGGATGGTGTAAAGATTAGATGCTCATGTAAAAAGTGAAAACATATTTGTTTTCTTCATATTGATGAAGTGAATCTCCATTTGTTAAGAAAAGAGTTTGTTCTAAATTATTTTGAGTGGACATGACATAAGAAGCCATTAATTTGTAGCACCTCATAAGGTAATGAAGTAAACTCATCATTAAATGTAGATGGATTTGAAGGGGGACTGGATTTATAACAAATAATGTACGTGCAACTGAAAATCCTTACACCCAAATGGTTTATTATGCAGCCGGTTATACCTTTCAGGTAAATATAGAAAATCTTGAAGAAGAACCAAAACTCACATGCAAAAAAGTTTTTTCACTTACTAAAATCAGTTGATCAAGAATTATGTTCAAATTGTGAGACCATGACTCAGTTATATTCTATTGCTCGAATATTGAATATAAAGTCTGAAAGTCATATTTCTTATCAAAGTTTGGATAAAATTCTTGCTTAGTATAATGAATCGTTGCCTCTTGATCAAACAATGGTTGATAATTTCTACAATATAAAGAAACTTATTAGGGGTTTTGGTTTGATAGTTGAAAAAATTGATTGTTGCAATATTGGATGTATGTTGTTTGGGGAGATGATGTGAAATTATAAGAGTGCAATTTTGTGGTCAATCTAGTTTCAAACCTAGAAAATGTTCTATGAAACATAAATTAGTACCCTGCAAGTAAATGTATTATTTCTCGCTAACTCTGAGACTTCAAAGACTATATGCCGCTGATGTTACTGTATCTCACATGAGAAGACATAATGAACATAAACAGGAAGATGGAATAATGAGCCATCCATTGGATGCACTCGCATGGAAACATTTCAATAATACCCATTTTGAGTTTGCAATTGAAAGTCAAAATGTTAGGATGGGATTGTTGACAGATAGATTCTAACCTTTTGGTCAATCCGGCCAACAATATTCATCATGGCCAATCGTAATTACTCTTTATAATTTGTCTCCATGGATGTGTATGAATGAGGCATATATGTTCTTGACGATGATTGTGCCAGGGCTTGCGAATCCAAAGCATAAAATTGATGTATTCTTACAACCATTGGTAGCTGAATTGTATCATCTTTGAGAATTTGGTATGGAGACATATGATGTGTCTCTTAAACATTTTTTGTTGAGAGTAGCTTTGATATGGACTATTAGTGTTTTCCCTGTATATACTAAGTTGTCTGGATTGAGCATAGCAGGGAAATTGACTTGTCGTTATCATAACAATGATTCTGATGCGTTTTATCTTCCTAACAGGGCCAAAACATCTTGCTTTGACATCCACATGAAATTTCTTCCTCCAGATCATCTATTTAGGCGTAATAAACAAAAAATTATTAAGAATAGGATGGTATGAATTAAGGTTGTTGAAAGTTATAGAACTTAAAGCTGAAGAAGTTAATAGAAGCATTAGTAAAGACTTTGGTTGGAGAAAATGAAGTATCTTTTGGGACGTAATTTGATACGTCATATGATGTATATTGAAAAATATATTTTTAACAAATGGAGGACAAAGGATAATGCAAAATCACGAGCTGATTTGACATTTTTTGTAGAAGGAATAAGTTAGATAAAGATCTTCGCACTAATAAATATTTAAAAGCATGTTACACTTTAGACAAAAAACAAAAGAAAATTTTGTGTGAATGGTTGAAAAGTATAAAGTTTCCCAATGGTTATGTTTTGAACTTGACAAGGTGTGTGGACATAAGGAAGTACAAATTATTTGGGATGAAATCATGATTGTCATGTGTTTATGCAAGGCTAATTTCAATTGCATTTCGAGAGTTGCTATTGAATAAGGTTTGGGAAGCTATAACAAAATTAAGTTTGTTTTTTAAAAGCTCAACATCATCTGAAATAAAGTTGGCTCAAATAGAAAAACTAGAAAGGGAAATTCCGATTATCTTGTGCAAATTAGAAGGGATTTTCCCTTCAAGCTTTTTTGACTATATAGAGCATCTACCCATACATTTAGCAAACAAGGCTAAACTTGCTGGTTCGATTTAATATCGATGGCTATATCTGTTTGAGAGGTAATTATAGTTAATATTTAAATAAAACTTATAGCATGTTTTAATCACAGAATTGTAATAACCCTATTTGTAATATAAGTATTTGCGTCACTTAAGAAAAACGTCAAAAACAAGGCTAGAGTTGAAGGTTCCATATGTAATGCTTATTTAGTAGAGGAAGTAAGTACATTTTGTTCACATTATTTTGAGTCACACGTGCACACAAGGGAAAGAAAAGATCCTCATAATGACAATGGGAGAGAAACAAATGATGTTGATAGTAACTTATCCATTTTCACATATCTAGGACTAACATATGGACGTTCAATAAGAAAAATGTTAACAATAGAAGAAATAGAGGACGCCAGTGGTTACATTTTATTGAATTGTCAAGAGGATTAACCTTTTGTGAAGTAAGTTTAAGTTGATTTTGAAATAGATTATTTGAGTTTTTGAAGTTACTATTGTTCACAACTAAAATACTTAATAATACTTTTAGATTATAAGAGGAATGGTTACGCGAGCTAATGCCTGAAACAACACAGGATGATATCAATAAAGAAGTTGAAAGACACTTTCTTCGTCAATAAAGAAGTTGAAAGACACTTTCTTCAATGGTTCGAGAAATATGTAAGCTTTTACTTGTAATAATTGAAATGGTTGAATTATCATATCAAAGTGATTAGATGACATTATACTATTCAATATTATAAATTTTTTTATGTAGGCCTCAGAAAATCCAATAGAGAACAAGTTCATATATGATCTTATGAAAGGACCTTTGCGAATTGTTAAATCATGTCTGATATATTTTGTTAATGGATACAAATTTCATGCAAAATATCATGGTCATAGAATGGCAACAGTAAATAGTGGGATTTGCATATAGGGAGAATTGATGAATATTATGGTGAAATTATTGAGATACTTGAAATTGAGTACCTTACATTGTCAATAAAACAGAATGTGATATTTAAGTGTAAATGGTTTGATCCAACTTCTAATATTGGAACAAAAGTGCACAGCCGATACAATCTAATTGAAATCAACCAGCGAAGAAGATTTAGACAAATTTGAACCTTTTGTGTTGGTGATGCAAGCAATCTAGGTGTATTATGTCACTTTTCCCATCTTACGACGAGATAATTCAGATTAGTTGGTCATTTGTAAAGTAAAACCTATAGGTGTTTTTGAATTACATAGAAAAGGAGAAAATAAGAGAAATGAAAGTGAAGCATTTCAGGAAGATGTTTGTGGAATAAACGCATGTGTGATATATGATGAGAATGAACCTTTGAACGATCCAAATAATGAATTTGTTGAAATTTCATCTGGAGAGGATGAGGAGAGCGAGAGATTTAAAGAGGAGCCTGAGTTTGAGTCTAATTCTTTGGAAAAAGAAGATGATGATGATTATGATTTACAATTAAGTGTTGGTGATTAATTTGTGTTTGTAATAGAATATTATATGAATAAGTCTATTATTGCATCAACAATATATTGTTATATATTGAATTTATATTGTTCTGTTATTGAAAAATTCAATAGAATGTGAATTTCAGGTTAAAAATATGACACCAAAGAGAAAACAGGATATAATGCGGCCAAGGTTTAGGTTACCACAATTTAGAGAGCCAGTGCATTTTCAAGTGAAGCATCACATTCTGCAGATGCTACAGAATTACCTGTTGTACGTCCAACTACTGCACATCCAGATGAGGCATCTTCTTCTGTACCTGCTGCTATACCATCCAGCAGCCCTGCTACACTAGCCACCAACCCTACACCATCCACCACCCCTGTACCGATAGAGATATCAGGGGTAAACATTGTGGATAAAGGAGGCGACCTCCAACCTGGAGCTAAGGGAGTTGATGGTAGAACTTACATCACAATTGTCAACAATTTGTAAGTAAAATTCTAAAAATTTGTAATACATGATAATATCATAGGTTTATACCGAAGTTATAGGTTTTAATTTGAAAATAATCTAAAATAACTTATATATTATGTTGGTTCCATCTGGAACGTGCTCAAGAAATATCTGATCCAAGTTTAAGGAGAGGATAGATTTTGAGGGTTATATATGAAATAATGTCTCTCAGGCGACAAAGAATTTTTATTATAAGGGGTTTGAGGTACACGAAATATATTCTTTATTCTTTTTTATCTAATTTTATACATTAATTGGATAAATATTGTCGTTATAAGTACTTATAGTATGTTTTTCTTTTCTTTTTTTCAGAAAGAAATTTTTTGGATTCAAAATTTGATGTTGTAATTTATAATGTATGGGAGAGGCGAGCTCATACACATTATAGAGACTTAGATACACAATAATGGTGTATGACCACCATATTTATTTGAAGAAATATGGAGTCGTTGGCAGCAATATTGGGCATCACTAGAGGCAACATCCATTTTAGAGCGCAATTCTGCAAACAAACGTGAAGAACCAAATGGAGAGCGTCTACCTGTACACACTAGAGGATCTTTGATCCACCAGGAGCATGCATTTCAACTTGTAAGTATCAAAACTTTACACGTATATTTTGATTTTTGTACTTTGATGTATGAAATTTGATTTCAATGTAATTTGATGCATGAAGTTTAAAATAAAAATATAGGTGTATTATAGAGAATAGTAACATTATAAATGTCTTATGCCATTAATGGTTGTGTTGTTGAGTTAAATTTTTTTGTCTAACAGGAGGTCAATATCATAAAAATAGAGGAAATTCTACCGAAATTTTTGTAAATTATATTTCACTTATAACAATTTATTCTGATGCAGGAAAAGTCTATGGGTAAGAAGCCTACACTATGCCAGCTCCTTTTGCGCACTCACACCAAAAAGCATGATGGTGTGACCTTTGTCAACACCCAATGTAGACAATTTCATGTATGTAAAATCTATACTTTAATATTAATTCTTAAAAAGTACCAGTTATTAACATAAAAAATTATAATAATATGATCAAATACAAGAAAATATTGAACGACGGTCTCAGAACTCTGAAACTGTTGATGAGAGTTAGGCATATCTTGATGTAGTGGATGGTAGTGACGGTTGTAGAAGGATTTTCGGCTAAGGTTCATTTGCAAACACATGTTATTTGCAATCCTCCATATCCACTACAACTAGATATAGTAGGCGGTCTGCATCAAATAAGAGAGTCCTTCAGCTTGAGAGCACAGTAGAGAGGTTGATGGAGTGCATAACTCAGCTTCGTAATGAGGTGAATGAGTGAAGGGTAGGGACAAGACCTTATTGCAGCAATCAAAGCACAAGCCTCATCACAGCAATCAAAGCATCCGCCTTCACCACCTGCATAGCTTCTAGATAAGTTAATGTATTTGATGGTTTGTTGCTCTTAAGTTTTTGTATAAATTCTTCATTTACAGTTATTTTCAAGATACTTATTCGTGTACATTATAATTTTTTATATATTATCATTTAGGATAATGTTTACTTTATATCTATCAATCAATTTTATATTATTTACAGAAATCAAATGTACAAAATAATCATAAGATTATCAACAGAAAACTCGGATATGAAGTGAGAAATCGCGGTTGAAATTCATCATAGTTAAATTTTTCGACGGAAATACAATAATCCGTCGCTAAGAGATGTATTCCATCAGTACATTGCTAAGTTGCCAACAGGATAACATATTCCGTCGGTAAAAATTTAGTAACAGATATTTTTTTATACATGTCGAAGTGATGGCAAAGAAAGAATCTCTTTTACATACGGTAAATTTAGCGACAAAATGTTGTATATCCGTCGGTAAATTTAGCGACGGACCTACAACTTACCGTCGATGAATTTACTAACAGAATACTGTGATTCTGTAGCAACTTAGCGACGAAATATTCTAAATTCATCTATAGATTTGCCTAAATTTACCAATGAAAATACAAAATTTCATCGCTAAATTTGTGACAGATTCCTTATATTCGTCGCTAAAGTTTACTTACGTCCGTTTCTTCAACAACTCTTTCTGTCAGTAATTTTTGTCACTAAATTTGTTTCCATTAATTAGTAATTTCTGTCGCTAAAACCTATTTTTCTTGTAGTATTCTCAATTTATGTACAGACCATATGAGGGTCATCTGACTACAACAAAGAGGATGTTGTGCTAAGTAAAAGGAACCTTAAGTTATGGATTGATACACACGCATGGAATGCTTTTCCCTTTTAGTAGTGCAAATTGGGCTAGTGATTTGAAAGACAGACGCTCCACAACAGATTATTATTTTTCTACAGGGATAACTACAATATCTTGGTGCAGCAAGAAACAATCTACACTAGCTCTTTCAAATTGAGAGGCAGCATATTTAGTAGCTATTATAGCCACTTAGGGGTGTACTTGGCTTAAAAGTCTAATTCAAGAAATTGTTTCTACTCTTAATTACTCAATTCCATTTACTTGCTAAAAATCTAGTGTTTCATGCATGCATGTTCAAAATATATTGAAATTCATTTCCATGTTGCTCGAGAGAAGATGTTAACTTAAGACATCGAGTTGTAGACAGAAATTAAGTTGTAAATATTTATACTAAAGCACTTGCCAAAGTCAAATTTGAAATTTTTCGAGAAACACTTGGTGTTATAGACAATAAGTTTGCACTAAGGGGAAATGTAACAAATTAGTGCAACCGAATGCCATAGTTTACAAGTTATTTTTTTTGCTTCACGAAATTAGCAATGAACGTACGTTCTATAAAGAAGCGTAGAGCTACGATCATTCTCTATATGCCCTTACTATGTATCTTAATAAAGCATCTCAAATAACCATGCATATTATAATTCTAATAATTCAAAAGCTTAAAATTCACACATGCTCTCAGCTTATTGCTCGACTCGAACCTCATAGTCCAAACACCAGAATTCTACGCTCTTTTACAAGTCAAACTCATTCGAGTTACCAGATAAGAATGGTCACACAAATCTGAACGTCATGGTACGACTTAAATTGAATTAAAAGCAGTGGGATCAGATAGTAACTGGGCAATAACTAAAGCTTACTCATAGACCACATCCGGTTTTGTTTTCATTTTCTACATTTTTATATAAGCAAAGAAGGCGATATTTAAGTTTTTTGACGAGTGGAGAGAACTTCATTTCTCTTGTACTATTCACTTATGTTTATATATATATTTTGTGTTAAGCCAATTTAAGTCATACTCTAGCCTGTTCTCGTCAAATTAAATGTGTGTAACCCGCTTGTCTTGTTAGGTTGTAGGGCATAAAATAAATACACTGTGGTCCCAAAATCATTAACTAAACATGTCCCAAGTTTTTATTTTTCTTAAAAGATAATTGTTGCTTTTTTATTTATTCATGACGACCATAAAACTAGGAGGTGCTGCCTCTCGCCTTTCATGCCAACCGTACGTTTATGTTAGGTAGATAAGATAATAATGCTAGAAAGTGATGTGATGAGTTTCATAAGAGCTATATTAATTACTTTGGGGTTTTAATTAATTAGATATAATCATCAACTTGTAGAATACCTGATCAAAAGGGTATTTTACTGGAAAGAAAAATATCAATCTCCAATTTAATGTTGACTTGAGACCACCTTCTATGGCACCAGTTTGCATGTGCAAGAAAGACTAGATTCACCGACATAATTAACAAAAGGATTAAGTAATTACGTTGAATCATAAAACTAACCCTATAATGTTTATATTTATGAGAATGAACATTTAGAAGGCAAGGTGTAGTCTTGGTAAATTCTTACTTCGCATCATTTGTTAGCTTTTATTGTAGCTTCCTAGCTGATTGAAGTGATTGGTAATAGTCGAGTGCCTCACGTTCATTCATGTAAGGGTTTTTCAGTGTTCTTTGCTGATGAATATACACAACAAGCACAACAATCAAATGGTGAATAATATATAAGTAATGGTGTGACATTTTCTCCAAGTTGTTGAGTTGCTTTACATGAGAAATGCTAAGGTATGAAATGAATGAGAGTCGGAAAAAGCTTCATGGGGCATTCTAAAATTAGCTAAAAAGGTCATCGCATGAATTGTTTGCACCAAGTTTCTTTTCTCTTGAGGCATCCTTCTTCCAAATTAATGAGTCCAGCGCTTCCTTACTTTCATTTATTTTCCGGCCACTTTTCTTTTCACTTTTTGAGTTGAATTCACATGACATGCTTTTATGCATGTATAAAAGAGTTACGTTTTATTATATGACAGTTGTTTTCTTGTAATTATGCATATGATCGAGTTGATATTATTCTTCTCTTAGATCAACTTTGAAACGTCAGAAAGCTTGAGCGCTTGAGAAAATTTTGGTGAGACAGCAGTTCTGTTAAGCTTTCTTAAAGTATTTACAAAAGGGATGTTCTCCAATGAGATTGAACAAGTCAAACCTTAATTAACAAAGACAGGTGTTCATCATCCTATCAATTAAACTAACCCATTATGTTTGAAGTTGAATGTTTTTTTCTGCTACATCACGAGATATCATCAATCCGGTGTCTATCTTTGATTTCTGTACTAATATTTTGCAGGTTCTTGAAACAGTATATATCAAAACACAGCTCAAAAGTTCATCATATTGTGAAATTAAGAAATTGGTTAAGGGATGTAATTGCAAAGGAATAACTGAGTTTTTCTTAATCTCATCTCCTGAATCAGCAGAAAAATAAAAGAGAAATGAAACAATTTATAACCTTTCTGTGGGGGATGGCTCACAAATGGCTGGCTTAAAATGAAGCCTAATAGTCATTATTATCATTTTTCTATCGGCATCACATCTATGCTCGATCGGGGCTCTCTTTATGTCTCTACTAAGATTCTAAACTTCTTATTAATAATTTTTATCGTCATTTTCTATTTTAGTTTTATTTATAAAAATCTAAAATTCATTTATTTCTCTTTTCCAAGCCTACTCAGTTTTATTATAATCTTGAAATTTTACAAAATTTAGAAGTCAAATCAAAATTTAAAATGGTGTCTCTAATAAAGTACCGTGGCTAAATTGGTTGAAAATATAAATTGCATTGTAATAGTGAATTGGAGCATGCTTGTTACAACATTTTGTCAATTTTAATTAATATAAAGTTGGGTGTTGGCCATAACCAAGTGTGAAATTGAATTGCTAGTCAACAATTTTAACAAGACACATTGGACACGCATATTGTTTCATTTATTAGGTGGGTTGATTTTAGTACGGCACTCTTAAATATTAACTTAGGTGATGTTTTGAAGTAATCCAAGAAATTGTTTCTTTTTGACCACAGATTTAAGTTACGTAAATAGTCTCTTTGTAAAAATATAAAAAGAAGATAGCTTTATATACCATATATAACATTAATAATAGAAATAAGTTTGTCTGCTATCTATCAACCAATGAGTAAACTATATAATCAATTTGGAGATTAGAAATTCAATATCAAACCATGTACGAAATTCCATTTAGCTCTTCATTCCGTCCTTCTCTAGCTATTTTTCTGGGTGTCAAGTGTTTTTACCGTACGTTTATAGGCGTGAATTAAGTAGAGAAGATAACAAGCAAAGCTTTGCGTGGTGGATGATGGATGACATGAGATGATCAAGAGCATCCCCAGCAATATATATCTATCTACCCTGTCTCCACCGAAAGCTCATGAAGATGATCACATGTTTCCCTCTCTCTCGCTTAGTAGTTTGCTAAAAAGAGAGACTCTAGAGGTACCCTTTTTTCCTCATTTGTATACAAGACTTTCGTGACACTTTCTCATTTTCTTCACGTACATGGCTATTATTATTCCTCTCCTGATCCTACTTTTACTTTGTGTCAAAGCCCTACTTTCTCTTCTTCAAGTAATCACCCACTTACACGAAAGAATAATGGATAGCTAGTTTTGCAGATGATATTAAATCTAGCTGACAAAAGTAGAGACTTCTTTGCTTCTAAAATTCTAAACCTTTGCAAGGACTACTCAGGCTGCATCCATTTTTCTTATGATGTGGTTGTATATATCTGAAGAAGAGAAAAAGGGGTTTGGTTATAGCAATTTCTGAATTGGAGATAGATAAATATATGTACCTAAGGTTGCACAATCTGGATTTATGTGTGTCTTTCATACCCTCACAGTTATGCATCCACTCCAGAGATGTAAAGGTGGAGTTAACAAATGATGTAGACCTATCAAGGGGTCTCCAATTTAATACATGATGGACTCATCTCTTCCTTTTCTTTCTCATGGTTCTTGGGTTATTAGATTCTTCTCTCCTCTTCCACTTATATCAGGACACTATTGACTTGAATGTCATCCACAAATTCACTGCAAATGGATCCTGAGGAATTATGAATCACCACCAGGTCCTTCCTTTGAAATGAAATTAGAACTAATTCTTACCTTATTGCAATGGAAATTCGTACGAATTAAGATACAAAAGTTAATTACATTTTCTGAAGAGATCCCAACTTCTGAGAACTCCATAGCTAAAAGATTCTACGCTCGACAGAACAGAATCTACTGCCTTTAATTTCTTTTGCTTTTTTGTTCCTTTTTTCTCTCTCTTCCTTTCTGCAAACTTTCTTCTTTGATTTGAAGCTCCCACAAGGAAAGTAAATAAGAGACGAGGACGTATTCAGAATATAGGGGACAGTTCCATGATTTCTTCCACTTGGCCAGAACTATTTTCATCCAAGAGCCACTTCTCAAGAAATGATAATGGAGGAGTGCTCTCAGACTTCTGCTTCTTCTCTGTCAATATTGTAGAATGGTCCTCGTCACTTCCTGAATTTTGACAGTCCTTTGTGATAGTAACAGTAGTAGAATCACTGTTCGACTTGTCCCACGCAACATTGTTCAGGTTCTCAAATGGCAAGATGGATTCGTAATCTTCATGAGACATTAAATCACCACCTTCCTCCTCAACTTTTGGCCTGTAACAGTGAAGAGATGTTGGAACAGATGAACTGCAAATTCTGCGATCATTGTTTTCCAGTCTATCATTGTCCTGATCCAATTTTTCTTTGAGTAAAATGGTGTTACTAGGCTTTGGGGACGTTCTCATCCAACCTTCAAGAAGACGAGATATGTTTTCAGTGCTTGATGCATAGGTTGTGGAAGTCTGGCTAAGCCAGAGGTTTGAGGATTCTGTGGTGAAATCTAGGCTCTTTCTATCACTGAAGCTCTTTGGTATGAACTGACTGGCCGTTGAGTCTTGTGCAGTTGAGTCCATGGCTGATTGGAACTTCTTTAGCTTCTTCTTTAGGTGGGTGTTCCAATAGTTCTTTATATCGTTGTCTGTTCTTTGTGGAAGATATGAAGCTATAGCTGCCCATCTGTCCAATGCAAAAACACTTGCAAAATCAGATACGAAATCCTTACTTGAGAAAGATGAAGTTAGGAGAAAAAGATCTTTTCATGTCTGAGTGACACAGAACAGAATCAAAATTGTTAACTGGCATTCAGAAGGTGAATAGAGGATATAGATGAAGTTTGAGGATTACTTGTTACCCAATAAAGCCTGCAAGTGAATAATCATCCCTTCTTCATGAGGTGTGAAGTTTCCTCGCTTAATTCCTGGTCTGAGATAATTAGTCCATCTAAGCCTGCAGCTTTTGCTACACCTTAACAACCCTTTTCCAAGCACAAACATATACATCTGTTAGTACTTTATTTCATCCCCATAACTTGAAAATGAGCCAAATGGAATACTAAAAATAAATAACACCAGATAGAGCAGAACAAGTATGATGAATACAGAATTCTGTAAGCTTCAAATCGCAAAAAAAAAAAAAAGGAAGTGGTAAATCAGATGCGATCTCTACAGAATTTACCAGTGTTTGTAGGAACCGATCTCCAATTTCCAGGACCATGTTCTTGGATGTAAGAGACTAGGATGATGTCCTCCTCAGGGGTCCAAGGACCTTTCTTGACGCCAACTTTATCACAGCAAGGAGGTCTTCCCATGGCTTACTTTCACCTTCCTTCGTCTCTCTCAGTCTCTCTCTCTTTTCTCAAACTGATCACTCACAGTGCTAATCAGCTTCTCTTGCAAAGTGGACCTTTCAAATAAGTGGCAAAACCATGTGACTGTATTTATAGACATGGGTTAGTCTTTGAAGAGGGAGGGAAGCAGGCAACTTTCTTTTGACACAAATATAATGTACCAAGCTGAGTCACCCATGCCCTTTTTATTAACTTTATTATAAACACAGACTCCAAAGTCAGAAGGGAAGTGGATAAATCTCCTGTTGGGATGTGCTACTTCTGGCTCTTCTCACTCAGTCACTTGCAGTTGTAGTTCTCATCACGGAAAGCTCGGTTGCATGACACTTGCACACAGATCACCTTCATCTTTCTCCTTCCCTACTTCTCACTTCTGGTTCTCTGTTTTACTACGGGAGATACAAAAATCAAACATTAGTAAAATTTGAAAATTTTTATTTAATTTCATTTTAATGAAGTCTAGTTGAATAATAATTTTAATATATACAATATTTTTTATAAATTATATTTTTAAAATTATGAATTATAAATTATAACATATGTTCATTTTTAATTAGTTACGCTCTTTTTTGATTGGGGATTTGATTGCTCTCCTCAGGCTTATTTACAGATAATTGAGAGCTAGCATCAATTGCATACCATTGGCACCTTGTGGGCACTTGTTCCCTGTCAATGTACTTTTCTACGGTGTCCCCCTTATTCATAAATGTCAAACAAGGTGGTCAATGATTAAGTACTTCGATGTCCACGTGGCTATCGATGAATATAAATACTACTACTAAAGATTAAAGAAAAAGGAATAACCCTTAATGATACTAATTAAACTCAATTTTTTATCACTAATTTGAGAATGATTTTCTTTAATTAGTGTTAAATAAGATATGACTCACTTCAATTAATATATGATGCTTTGGAACTATATAAATAACAAGTTAAAGTATACTAAGAAATAAAAATGTAAAAAGATTAAATAATCCACTTAAATTAAATTTAGTATAAAATGTCTGATCTATGACAAATTTAAAATTTCAATTGAACTCTTTATATTAGTTATTTAATTTTCCATTCAAAGCGAAATGTTCCAACAAAGCCCACTTATTACGAATTAAAACGGCTTGTACTGGATTCTCAGCTGAATGGCTGTTGAGAAGACAATAGTGTGACTATTCCCAGTTATTACGTAATCTAAAGCAAAAAGCATGGACAACTACGTCACACTTGTTACGATGAGAAGAGGGCCACGAAGCACCACTAGACGCTAAGAACCCATAACCCAAACCCGATGAACTAACAATCAAACAACAGAGACAGTGAGGAAAGGCGCACATCAAATCAAACATTGTTGGACTCATCTTTTCTAAGGAAATATCACATGACATGATATCTGCTGCCGGGGTCAACTTCGTACTGCAAGCAATATATAGCAGCCGAAATAGTTGCTGTATGCTAATTACATTCATCGGCAGCGCGGACTTGGTCAGATCAAACCCAACCCAGTACGGCTTGTCCTTTCAACTTACATAGTCCGTAGCAGAATTGGGTCGGATCTCCTCTCTCCAAGGGCCGGTTCAAATCGGAACTCAGAACATTAGAAGCTTGGAATTACTCTTAGTATTAAGATTAAGAAAAATATAGTTATCATTTACTTATCAATACCCAATTTCATCCAGCATTTTTTTTTCAGGTTAAAATGAGTCGTATATTCTAAATGATTAGGCATCCACTTTAAATACAAAATAGCTGCATCTTCTCTATTTAAAACCTTTCTTTTAAGCCTTTTTTTTCATTTTTAATGGAAGCAAGTTCTTTTTTCCAGCTTTGCCTTCAATAAACTAGATCATCATGCATTGAGAAGGGAAAGCACTAGCAAAGGAATGGACACAAGTTTGCTTATTATTAACAGTAACAAACACAATTGACTCTATGATGAGATAGATCTTCTGGATTCAGATTCATTTTATGGAAGAAAAGATGTTAACACACTGATTTCTTTGGAAAACACTTTATTTAATGTGATTTTTTTCTCTACAGAAAGTTGAAGCAGATACAGAGCAAGGAACAACGACAGACAAGAAAAGAGGCGAACGTTTAGACTAAGGAATAATATGGGAAATAAAAGGGTAGAATTCATGAACTGTAAACGATCTAGAAGGGGGGGTCGAATAGATCTCTAAAGCTTTTCGTAGAGTTCTACAAAAACACGAAATTAATACACACGAAACAATCAGATAAATTAAGTTAAGAGAGCAGGGAAGAAGAGCAAACACTGTTTTTATAGAGGTTCGGTGTTAAGACCTACGTCCTCTACCTAAGCTCTCACTTAGGATTTAGCAAACCACTATATTGCACACTTTTTAGTTCAGTGTGAACTTTTACAATCCTACTTGATTTCCGGCTCAAGCTACCTTACACTCGATTTGTTTTTCGGCACAAATCTCACCTCACAAGTGACTAATCACTAATCACTCAAACTCACAAAACAATGATGGAAGAATAATATAAGAACAATGCTCAACAACAGATTTGCAGTAGATAAGAGCAATAGTGAGCAGGCTATTGAGAATCGTGTATTTCTTTGGCTGTATATGAACCTATTTTTCTTCACTTGAGCTTGATGCATATATTTGTAGCCAACTTGGATCAATATGGTCGTTAGAGCCTCTACTAGCCGTTGGAAATGATTTTGTAGCCGTTGCTTGATTGTTGCTTTCCATATGTGGCTAATTTCCTTCGTCAGATACAATCTGCTTTCATCATAAGTCGACTTGTCGTGGATGTAAGTCGACTTGTCACTCTCCATAAGTCGACTTGTTCATGGTAAGTCGACTTGTGACAACTTTTTCGTAAACATCTCCGCTCTGAGATAACTCGACTTGTGCAGGGTAAGTCGACTTGTGTACATGAAGTCTCCATAAGTCGACTTGTTCAAGATAAGTCGACTTGTACACAATATGTTTCATCTTCGCTCTATGATAACTCGACTTGAATCAACTTATAACTCGACTTGTGTCAACGTATTTTACTTCAGCCCTTTGATAACTCGACTTGTGTGAAGTGTAAGTCGACTTGTTGATCTCCAACGGATATATTCAATCAAATCTCTCATAATCTTCATTTTTAATGCCTTAATCATGTTTCCTTCTTGATTCCTCAAAGATTTATAACTCTTCTAGATTTCTTTCATTCTAAAAACACCTGCAATAAATTTCTTACCAATTCTATACATT
>JAOTBA010000002.1:10143117-10155679 GCA_025629845.1 Erythroxylum squamatum
TTATAAGGATAATTAAATTAATCAGAATAATAAAGTTAATAATAAGAAGAAGAAAATTAGTAATTATAACAAATTTCGTAATAGTAATAGAAATTAAAATAATTAATAAATTTAATAATCATAACGAATATTATAAGGAGGATAATAATAATAATAATAATAATAATAATAAATATTAATAAAGATTAATAAGGAATTTTATTATTATTATTATTATTAATTACTCTACAATAAATTTAATAATAATAATTAGTAATTTAATAATAATAATTAACAGTTATTATAATAATGGAAATAAATTTAATAAATAATAATAATAATATATACACTTAATAATAATAAGGAAATTAATAATGTTATGAATAATAATTAACATTTTTAATAAAAATCCAGTAGTGCAAAGGTCGAGAAGTATAAAAATAATAAACATTTAATAATGTTGTGAATAATAATAAACATTCGAATACTATAATTTGAAACACAAATTTAGAAGTGTAAAATTTACTTCTTGTTAAAACACAAATTAAATAATGATAATATGTTTCTTTGTCAAAGCTTAGCTCGTAGGCGGCTTGACTTTGAAAGAGGAGTAGCACAGAACAAGGCGTGGTTTAAAATTTTTAAGCAAAAATAGCGTCGTTTTGGTCTTGGACAGAATAAGACAGGGTTGTCTTGGACCGAGGATCCGGACTCTAGAGTTCTAGCAACATTATTATCCAATCAGCAACTTCGTTACTTTCTATGTGCCATGGCCTGTACCTAAAACTCAGGACACTAAAGGCATAGCCACATAAGGATAGAACGAAAGAAACAAACATTGCAATTCATTTTCAAAGAATGACCTAGAATGACCACCACAAAGGTCCATAGAAAAGGGAGTTTGATAGAAATAGGGAAATGTGATCCCTCATGTTATTTGTTAACTTGTATGTGCAAGTTAGGTCGAAACCAAACATCTCAAGAGAAAATATCATTTTTATTGTCATCCTGTATGTATGATAAACTTTCTCAAATCAAGCTGTGGCTAAGAGGAATAAGAAGCAAGCATCGGAGCACTGGAGGAGGCATACCAACGGCAGAGTGAGAGAGTGGGAGCAGCGAAGGAGGAGACGGCAAGGAGAGCACTATCTATTGATTTTGTTTAGAATAACACTACAGTGACTGAAGGAGGAGCAGTAGCAGACGCGAGGGTTAGTGTGATTCCGAAAACGAAATTGTTTTACTAATAACCAAAACATGTGTTGAATAAGATAATATATTCAACACATTCGAGCTCTGGCCGAGTCTAACCACACTATTTGAAGCCTTAAAATTTTGTATGTTTTAGTGTTACTTTTTGGACAGAAGTTTATGAGAGAGTATTTTTCAGAAAAATAAAAATTAATTTTAAAATCTTAAAAATTAGGAGATATTGTAAAACTAAGTTAAACTATGTGTCTTTACTTGTATTTCTACTTCAAATATATTACACATCTGACATCTAGTTTAGGTTTTAAATGTGTTATAACAAGTATTTAATAAATTAAATTTAGAAATTACATCCTCTAAATTCTAAATACATGTTTGGAAAATAATTAATTTTGAATTAAAATATATAGACAAAATTAAAATTAAACTTCGAGCATAATGCTTTTATGAAAATATAATAATGAATTTTGGGTTATTATTTTTAATTAAATGTTTTATTGATAAAATTTTAAATATATATTTTTTAAAAAAATCATATGGTTTAACCTTTTTAACGTTGCTCTTTAAGTTTTAAAAACTACTAATATCTCCTTAAATTTACTTATTGATGTTAAGGAGTCTCCTATTGTCAATTATCCTTAAATACTTGCCACATAAAGTATAGAACAAGATTGTATTCAATTCAATACATGACAGTTTGTATGACTAACAATTACTACATAAAAATAATGTCTCTAAATAAAGAGAAATAAATTTTTGTTCAAGGAACCATTTGCAAAAATAACTTTCTTTCCACGGGTACTTGTTTACGCATATCCTACTCCAAAATGGACTTTGGATATACAACAAAGTAAAAAAGTTTTTGACAAACCAGCCACTAAGATCAACATGTTTATTAAACCAGTAATCTGGTTTACATTGAATACCCGCTACACCATATTTTTCAGTACCGATAGCAAACACGCAAACAACTATAGCAAGAAGATTCACTTCCTTTTGCTGTTCCAGCAAATCTTGCACAAAAATGTTGAAACTTGAAGGACAAAGTTGGCATGTTTTAAAATATTCAGATAATTAACAAGAGTTGCAAGCTAGCAGAATTGGTACCCCAAACATGCCAAAGATTGCAATTGCAGAAAATCCCACCAGCTGAACCATATCTACGTATCATGGAAAGCATTTTCAATAAAAACTACAGTAGACAACAAGGGCAATGTCCTTGTGTTAAATAATCTACATATAGCTATATGTATACATTCACATATGCTGCCACTCTTGCCAATACACAAGGCAAACTAAAAAGAATCTAAACCAACGTCCAGATTTCAACAATAACCAACTTATATAGTACTGTTCTGTAACAAGGCAACTCTAAGCATGGTTTAAAAGGAATTGATGAAGCATATGGAAAGGCAAATCTTAATATAAGCATGTCTGCAAGAGCGCAAAACACTGCTTTCGATAAATCTTTTGTAACATTTTGCATAGTATACATTGTTGTTCTACAAAACGCCACAAGAAAGTAAGTTATATTGCTACCAATCTGTGATATATGAGTAAACATATAACTCCAACCCTTAAACCGTTGTACATCTGATTTAGGTCAAGGCCAATGACAAAACATACATTGACACACTTCACTAGGAAAAAAAATAAGGTCCTAGTTCTGCAAAGCACTAAAGGCCAGCCTAATTAGGTTCAACTACTTGCAACTTTTTGTTGACATTGCTGTATTATTTAGTCATTTCCTGAATCTGAAGAACACTTGTACAAAGGACAGGAAAATGAGAGAGCAACACTAACTACATGTCTACACATTTACGCTTAAACAGTGCAAAAGTTATCTTCTCATTTCTTGCAACAAGTTAAGGATCAAAACATCATCAGATTAGTTGCTGCCCCAACTATAAAAGGTTCCATCAATAATCGAGTTAAGAAATAAAAGACAACACCCAAAGTTATTGATATAGGGAGAGCTGGTAAAGCCCGATGGTAAACTGACAACAAGATAAGGGTGCAACCAAGCCCTGAAATAATTGCAAGGTAACAAGCATATACTGTCATCAGGTCATACATGGCAGCCCTACCCACAAGAACACTGTAGAAAACAAAGTCTCCAAGACCAAGCTTAATACCTCGACTGGCACCCATATCAGAGCCATCCCTCCTAATTTGTTGGCTCTCATCCCCTAAATCGAGCATATCAACAAGAGGAGACCTTTCCTCATGCATCACAATCTCAGAGTCTCGGTTCCCAACTACTGGTGAGAACTCTGATGAATCACTATTAGATGACGGCCCCCGCAAAATCTCCACCAGAGGGGACCTCTGTATTTCATTTCTATTCAAAACACCATCCCCATTTCCAAGATTCCTCAGCTCAATACCAGAATATTCAGTGTTAGATTCATTTTCACCTTCTCTTCCATCCACACCACTCCCTGATGCTGTTTGCATCTCCAATGACCCAGTTTGAATAGCCACACCAGCCAGTAGTTCGAAACTTCGAACCTGACTCTCCCCATTTATAGAAACCGCGGGGCGAGCCTCATATACCAATGCTGGAAGCTCCTCATCACGACTTTGAGCTAACTCCACCAACAGTTTAAGTGGGCCACCAGGTGCCAAAACTGCCACCAAATCATAAATGGCAAGTGCGACCAGTAAAATCCACGTAGTCCATTCTGGTAACTTCGTAAACCAAGCGGCTACACATACACCCAAAGCAACCATATATCCTTGCCTCAGAACAATTGGTATTGCACTTGAAAACACAGACAGTACACCAACAATCGTAAAGTTAAACAGCAGGATGAAGCAGGTAATCGAATCAATTGGTATTGAAAAGTGCTGAATTATCGACAAAAAGATAGAGCCGCCCATTGAACCTAGAAAGGAAAAGGAAACAAATAAGGAAAAGAGAAAGCATCACGAAGTTAAGACAAAACATAAACTATCAGATGCAGAGGAAGAAGAGTAATCAATCCAGCAGTTAGACCATGATGCGAAATTGATAAACCCACATTCACAAATCTGGGCAAGACAAGAGACAGTAAACATATAATTGAGTGAATGGGCATGTGGTTTCTGCTACATAGCCACCAAGGTGTGAACTTGGGAGAATAAATAAAAGTCATAGAGAAATGTGGGAAGAGACGATAATAGTATCAAATGGTAGACGGAGTGTGCCAGATGCAGATGACAGTCAGAGATGGTGTTCCCGCAATTTATACTTCCCAATCCATAAACATATCAACCGGCAGTAACTACAAAATTAGGGTAATAACAGTACGGCGAAACTACCTAGCACGAAAAAGGCAGAGAAGCGCATATAATTCTTCAAGAAGTTGGTACAGTTATAGTAATACAAGAGCACCAGAACGAAAGTGACGACAGCAATAAGGATAACGAAGACCAACGCATTAAGCAGGGCTCCCTCGAGCTTCTGCGTCGCAGAATCAGAGGGATTCTCGAGGTAAACTAGGTTAGCGGCAGTTTGGATCGGCGGGGCGGAGGTCGCGGCGGAAGAGAAAGGATTGGACGGAGAGAGGGAATAGACGATGAGGACAACGAGAAGCATACAGATTGAGACCGGAGACATCACTCCGATTATCTCCGTGCAGATGGTCTCGAGAATGCTGGACTCCATGGGTAGGTTTTGGGTTTAGGTTTCGATGAGGAATTACGTCGAACCGGTGGTCGCTGATTACATTTACGGCCAAGAAACCCAATGCCTCACACTCGCGGAAAAATTGGGACATAAGAACCACTTACTGCATTCCTGTTCCGCCAAGTCTCTCTTTCCTCTTTTACTCTTTTGCTACGTGAGAAAATTTGTTGTTTAAAGTTTAAAGATGAAAATAAAAATTTTGCCCTCACCTGATCTGCATGTTTGCTTTGCCCCATTAAGTTTCATTTCATATTGGTTTTCCAATTGCTAAGAAAATCCCAATGCGTACATTCAATTCCAAAGCTCATATCGTTGTAAAATTAATATATACACACACAAATGTTTAGATATTCAAAAAAGCCTCCATTATTTATCTTCAATCTGCCGAGCTTTCCAAGCGTAAGGAAGCACTACGATAAATAACAAGAAAAACTCAATTCTGCAAAATATCAAATTTAAGCGTATGAAACAACAGCAAACCAGCCAATCCGGCGTTTTCATCTGAAGATTACACAACATTTGTTCCATGTACCAGATACAGCCTTACAGTTGCATGGTCTTGTGAATTTGTAGAAACTAGCTTTCCTTTTCACAAAGAATGCAAGTACAATAACCACCCGAATAAGAAATTCCAAAAGCAACAGTGAGACCAGTAATGGTAACAATGTTAAGATTAAGCCCACCAAATGACTAGAAACAATTACTTCCAGGGAAAATTTCTACAACAACCCCAAATGATATATAGCTATTTCTGATTGCTGAATCCTATGCAAATGGATTCCCTCCAATGGAAGCAACAGGTTCATGAGTCTGAACACTCCTGTTTTCAAAAGCAACTCCTTAGATAAAGTGAAATCGACTGCCAATACAATAACAACAACAGAAGACAATAACCACCTCAAAACTTACGCTAACTGAGAATTCTGTGTTTGGCCTGCTATATACGTTAAACCACCTAAGAGAATAAGATGGGATGAGCAGATTATCAAATGCAAGGATAATATTTCAACAGCTTTTCTTAAGCATTCAACTAGATGCTTTATATTTCCAATAGAGGCCTGACAACAAAGTCCCCAGCACTTCAGGTTTGGCTCTAGAAAATATTCAAGGAGAAAGTACCTTGTGGTATACTTGGAGCGTAAGATGTCATCGTTTCTTGAGGAAACCATGGTTGTGTAACATCACCAAGTAGACTAGCAGGCAAATGGGTAGTAGGTAGGACATTTTGCAGAGAGCTCATGTCGAAGAACTGCAAAAGTTCACAAAGTTGAAACCGAGTGAAGCCATAGGTGAAGAAGCAAAGGTTACTAAAATAAAAACTCTCTCCAACACTAGTAACTTGGTAGCTACCAAAACATGCTCAGTTTATAATTTTCCAGTATTCTCTTTTGGTGTGAGTTTGGTAGCATTTTTCTTTATTAACGATGCCAAGAACCAGCTAAGCAAGCCACCGTTCACACGTACCCTTAATATGACATTTTATCTCTCCACTTCTCCCGCAACCAAAATATCAGTTTCCAACAATACTATAACCTAGAATCTCATAAAAGAAAAAGCATAGAAATGAAAACATCCTTCCATGCATGTGCAACACCAGCATATGCAAAAAAGTTCAGAATAAATTCCCAAACTGAAAGAAAGGTCTTCCCCGTTGAAATGCCATGTTAATGGCAGGCACATATTGATATTGACCTAATCGTGTATTTATGAGCTAATAAACAAGAATAAAATGCCTCCTGCTCCACATAGAGCTGCTTGAGTACAGTGGGAAGTTGTAGTCCGCTTCATAATGGTGCAAAATTAACCTCAATGGAAGTGTAGATGCATTCTAAAAGAAAGTCTCGCCCATTTTGGTCAGTAGATCATGATAAAAAGTGAAATGGAGCTATCTTAGACTAAGCAACAGTAAGCTATGAGCCACAGAAGATTCACAATATGAGCTATTTTAGACTAAGCTACGAGTAAGCCACCAGCCACAGAAGATTCACACTATCTCACACAGACAATTGAGATCAAAGGTATCAGCTGCCGATCCAGTAAGAGCTACAACTGCAACATACCATTTCACTTGGCTCTAGCTCAGAATCATATGGAAGATCAAAAGGGTTAGTTGATCTATGATCAGTTGTGTGCAATTTTGTCTCCTCCTGTCAAAAGAATGAGGATGTAAGCTGATTATTGAAGAGGCTAAAACACTAGTCGTACAATCATCAGGAGAGAAGGGTTCAAACAATTGAAGGATTTATTGAGGGTGTAAATGATGGTCACAATACATCATCCAATGATTTGCTAGGAGCAGGTACTCCATTCAAAGCATGCCCCAGAACCTCATCGTTAGCAGTGGACTGCCAAGAAAAGGACATAAAAAAGATCAGATGCAAGCCTGGAGAAAAATAGAAGCATAATGAAGAATTGCTATAAATCCAACCTCTGAAACTGTTAAGCCCAAATACTCATCAGCAGTCAATAAAGGATTGTATCCTGAAATATGCAGCCCGCTACTTTGCTTCATACCATCAGCAGGAAGATGTGAAACTGAATCGCCGAAAGCATTCCAGATCTGCACCTATAAGTAAAATCTTCATCAATAAAATGCAGCAATTTAAGTCCATGAAACCATCAACATAGCATCCATATGTTGCATGCATGCCAAAAGGGTGAAAGAAGGTTCAGAAAGGAAAAGCTTAGAACTTCTAACCTGAGTGGTAGAAGCATTACTGGGAGCTCCAACATTGTTCAAAATTTCAGGCAATGGATTAGGTCCGGATAAGGAACTCTGAGAACTAAAATTTTGAAATTCTGGCCACTGCATACTTGCAGTTGTCGATGAAACTTGGTCAAACTTTATTGAAGAGCCTAAGCTGGAAGCTACATCTGAAGATCTACAATTTTCAGCCCCTGCTTTAGATGCCGCAGGAGCATTATCAAATGTTGCCCAACCTTGATTTGTGGAGACCAATTGTTCTAATGATGTTTCATGTGAAGTAGCAACTGACTGTTGAAGAGTACTACCATCAAAGAAATCTAAAGATGCAGATGGTGGAATCTGGGACGAATTCATAGATGGAGCTACATTCGTCTGTGGCATGTTGAACAGATCTAGTGTTGGAGTCAAAGATGTGGTTGGAACTTGAAACAAATCAATAGCCGGAGTGGGAAAAGAGTCTGATTTTGGAACAACTGGTGCACTAAAAAGGTCCAAGTTACCATGACTCAGTGAAGCAGAAGAGGGAGGAAAAGTAAACGTCTTCTCCAAGTCAGCAGTTGTAGCTAGTGATCCTGGGACAACATCAGCTAAACTACCTGAATTATATGATTTAAGAGAAGTCACGTTACTGTCAAAAGATGATGAGCTCCCCACAGATGTTGTTCTCTGAACAAAGAAATAATTTTTTATGAGTTAATAAGGTATTTTAAGAATACCATGGATAGGAATACCAAATTAACATGATAAAATAACATGTACAAATATTAATTTTTGTGAAGTTTATAATCAAGATTTTTTTTATGTATGACCACTATAATTTATTTTAGACATCAAAGAAAAGTAGGCCAGAGGGTTGTGTACTTCAAGAGAATAACTAAAGATCCAAAAAGATCCTCCCAGCCGTAAAAGATGCTTGCAATGAGATCACATTTACCGCCAGAAACAACCTGACATTCATTTTGGGAGTATGATAAAGTGCATCAAACACTGACAAATGATTGCACAACCTTGTCAAATTTTCCACGTGCTTTCCAACTTCACAATCCATGGGTTAAGTGTTCCCCTATTCTATGCACCAAAGCATTTACCACCAAACCTCACAAGCAACAAAGTTTTTCATAATCGGAATGCAGAACTGGAACATGACATTAAGTGAAAAATCAATTCCTGCCAACAAGTTCAAAGCTGTGCTTGAGATTCTAAATCAAGATATCAATCTCCATATTGATAATCTCTAGAGTTACAAGTTTAAACATTCTATCCACACATTAAAGATCAAATAGATGTCCTGTACTGCTCATCTAGTTTGATAAAAGTGGTTTTACATTATATGAGATGAAACCAAAGCCCTTCCAGTTCGGATTACATGAAAGGACTTCTTTTACAGTTTCCCCGTCGCAAAAAAATCAAGAAATGGGGATATACTAGGCTGCGAGTAGAGAATTCCACTGACGAAGAGCTCAAATTGGCAATAGAGAATTCACAGAATCATGCCAGTCAGTAATCCACTGAGGAAAAACTAAGCGCAGAGTAAACATAAACTGGATTTGGTTATATAGCTTTAATATCAACTGCAGATGAAGAATCCTCATTGATACTATAGATGCTGTGTGGATTGATCTCCTTCCCATTGAAATCCAGGCAAAAACATTTGAGAATCAAGTTCATCAAGACTTCTTTAGAAAAATCTGACAGCCATCTAAACTATTGTACGTCTAATGTAAGAATAAGTAGAATTCTGACTTAATAAAGATTAGCCACCAAATTTGGCAACACTGAAAACAATACTAAAAAGAAGGCCAGATGTTAAAAGGTACTCACTGAGGATTCACAATCCTTGCTCCTTCTGTATCTCTTTTGTTTTTTGTTTTTTGTTTTTTGTTTTTGTTTTTTGTTTTTTGTTTTTTGTTTTTGTTTTTTGTTTTTTGTTTTTTGTTTTTTGAAACAAGCAGTTCACCCAATATGTATGTATTAAGCCTAAAAGAAACTGGAGCAACAAGAAACAAGATTTCATGCATCAGAGCTTGCAAAAATTGAAGTACGTAAGTGTTCCAAAATGAAGCACATGCATGACAGAAGCTCCAGTTTCGTTTCATGCTGACTTGGTGATGTAAGGTTGGACTAAGCAGTTTCACACGGAAACCAAGCTATCCCAAAGAACTGTAAAGCAATCTACATGTTTCATGCAAACAAATACTCTATGGTGTCATATCTTCTATAAATCAGTCCACATCAATAAAAAGCTTATGAGAAGTTTGACCTGAGGGCGAGGTATCCCAACTTGATCTCTTTTAGTGTTTGCCTCTGAAAATAAGTTTGCTGTCTGAAGCTGTACATGATCACCTAGAATATCCATAGAAGGGTGATACGGTGGACTGCTTAATCCAATTTCCTTCAGAAAGTTTGGAGATTCTGGGCCAGATCTAAGTGGATCACCTCCACTGGAAGCCGAGTAGTCTGAAACTCTAGAAATAGAGCCCTCATTCGCAAACCTGTCCTCAACCACTCTTTCACCTAAGTGAGTAGGACTGGAAATAAAACTAGACACTTTTCCAACATAAACCCCTCGATCTGAACCAGGTTTTCGGGTGAGCACAGCACCATGTTTTCCATATCGCCGGTCTTCATATTGGAAGTCATAAGGAGGACTTTGAGAATATGAATGGTAGGAGCTTGCCCGTCTCGTCTCATCCGCATGACCTCTAAGCCCCTATCAAATCGTTAAAGAATACCATCCATTAATCAAAAAAATGAAGAATTAGGTAAGGAACTAGGTAAACCATCAATAACATATGATTGATTCATGCTGTTCACAAATATGTGATGTCTTTTTGTGAATTCAGAAGTTCTGGCAAAGAGACAGGTTACATCCATCCTAAGCTCACACCTGTCCTATGCAGTGGCACTCAGCAGTGCCCAGAAAAGAGATAAATACCAATAGAAGCTGAAATAAAATTGATCTAATAGAAATATCAAGTTAAATAGAAACAAAAGGCAAGCTTGCAACCACTTTTAAATCACAATTTTTCAGATAAGAAAATCAATCAACTTTAAAAACATTTTCATGGAAATTAACAATTGATAGTAACATTACCTGAGAATCACTTGGCGGCATATCAAGGGTCTTTCCACCAGCATATCTCTTATCAACATACACATTCTTTATGAATTCTCTCACTCTTTCGACATTGCTGCAACATAAGAGGAAAATAAGAAAAGTCTCTTGTTTGGCCAGTAAAAACTTGGAAAAATGCAAAAACAATCACATCTCCTGTACCTGTTATCAGGCAATCTCTGTCTCTGATAGTCCCATCCCTTCAAATATATATCCCTAGCTCGCTAAATAAAAATGCATATCATAAGCAAAAAAGTAATAGCTCTATGGTTTTCAGAAACTAATAGAATTTTTGTCATATTTTACCTGATTACCACCGTTTTGAAGTGCTTCAACTTCTTGGGATGTAAACTTAGACATGGACACTGACTTCACGCGATGAGTGAACTCACGACTATGAGCAGGAAAACAGTTTGGGAGGTTAAAACAAGAAAACAAGAGGAATTCACCATGACAAGCAAAAACAAGTTAACAGAAGCGAGACATTTTTGCAGTCAAATCTAAGAGATACAGCCACATTAAGAATTAAGGACTAAGGAAGTCAAATCCACAACAGCAACCAATTCCAGAAGTTACAGAAGAAACAACTTGTCACCGCAGCTGCTTACTCCAGTTTTCAATTACTCACTCCAATTAAAAGGCTTCTTCGAAAAGTCAATAATGTAAGTGTAGACAGAAACGTCTAAAATGGCTTAAGAGATATCTTTTGTGAGCTTTTTGACTCAGATCAGCATAATCATTTTATTTTAGTCTGAACATTAATTCCATCCTTATCTGACAAGGATACATGACGGAATGGGGAACACAACAGGAAAAAAGGAACAAAACTTTTCAGAACAAATCAGAAAAGAATACTCACTGTATGCCACTGCAAGTCATGCAAATGAAAGTCCAGAAATTAGTAGAAACATACTGCGGACCCTGCAGGAACAAATATCCCTAGATCAGTCACTAATCATACATTTCCTCGAGCCCAAGAAAGCCTTTTCAGCAACATCAAATTCTAAAACTCGACGCTTAAAAACTGAAAAATGTGCCAAGTCGCCTTTCTTCAGGTCCCAATTCTAACTAAACGATGGATCCGACTACCCAAAGAAAAAAGCCCTAAACTCTTCTCCTTACGTTGATTTTCCGAGTAAATGAGTGAGCGAGTGAGTGAACAAATCAACTAAAGCCATGAGTTAAAACTTGACAGCACAAAGATGTTATGAACTAGAACAGTCAATTCAATCCACTAGGAGTAACAGCAGAGGGAGTGTGTTTACCAAGCTATTACAGTTAATACATCGACGATTTGGAGGGAGCTTCATGAGGCCTCTTATTATCTTCTCGTTGCGCTCTTCTTCCCTTCTACTCCCCATCTTCCTCTCTCGCAGATTCAAAACCCTAAAACACCAATTTGAACCTGTATCTCTCTCTGAGTAATTTCTTCCCTTCTTCTTCTTCTCCCAATTAACAGAAGGGAAAAGGGACAATAATTAGCACGAGAGAAAAAGAAACGTGAGGAGAGAAGAACGTTAAGGGGTTGTTTGGGATTGATGAATTCAGTAGCTAAACGAACCCGAAAGCGAAAGCTTTTGAAATCGAAAGCTTTGGACCACAAACGTACACTGTCCCAAGCTCTTTCACTGTCTCTGTCCTTTTCTTACTTTCATTTCAAGAATTTGTTTTTTTCTGTTTTATATTAAAATCATCATTTTACTTTTTAAGAAATAAATTTCAAAATAATTTATATGTTGCCTTTCAAATATTTTATTGATAATGTTTCATTTTTATAAAACTATAATCAATTAATCATGTACCAGTTATTAAGTATATATACTAAGGACGAACGGGATGGACGACCACGCAATCCATCCCAACCGCCCATTCAATCCGACGG
>JAOTBA010000002.1:10188592-10203530 GCA_025629845.1 Erythroxylum squamatum
TTAAGAGGCCTAATTATAGAAAGAGTTTTTAAGTGATTCACACTCAGATTAATTTTAGTTTGAATTAGATAGGTTTTTTTATAGAAGGTAAAATTTTAATCTCAAATTTTAAATGATTACATACATAAAAACGATTCAAACCTTTGATTTTACTTAAATCAGAAAAATCTCCTACTAAGAGCGCTATTTTTTTTTAAAGGGAAAAAAACGAGATTACATAACAAAACACAGAAAACAAGTTCTCGAACGATTCTCTACAAGGATCAAATGGTACTTTATAGGTGTAGTGTCAAAAAAAATGACTCTAACATTAAAATGGTCGGCAAAATAAGCAAGTCAATCAACTGCTATGTTGCTTTTCTGATAGACATGTCGATAAACAATAGTCCAATCCTTATAAAGAACAGCTCGTGAATATAGAAAACAAGAGAGTAGGAAGTCTGAGTGCGATGATTTGGGAAATAGAAGATATCGATCACTATAGTAGAACCAACCTCAAAGAATATCGATCACTCTAATAAAATCAACCTCAAGCCCAATCCTCCGGTACCCCAAATTTCAAGCAAGAGACAGTGCTGTTATTACTGTAACAAACGATGTTCGATGTTTATTGAGAATTAAACAATGTTGGATTGTTGTTATGCGCACGCGGTGCAACTGTAAACCAAACCTCACCATAGTTTGGTTCCTTAATGTCCAATCCAATGTCTCTTCCCTGACAACGGCTGAAACTGAAAGGATTGTTGCTTTTATTATTATAAAAAGCTGATAATATTAAAAGCTGTCTCAAATCAGACAGCTATTCATGTCAGTCTTTACCTCACGTGACGTCTGCAATCTTCACAGGGTATTCCTTACTTTTTGACTGATCGTGGAATTTCACTTTTCCGATACTTTTATATTCCAATTTTCAAAACATGGATCACATGTCCATTTTATTTTTGGGTCCAACACAGCCGAATGCGACAAGACTTACTAACACCCTCAGCATCAGCTTCTAGGTACGAACGGGGTCTTTGTCAAGCTACGAATCATAACCAGTAGCAGTGGGACATGATCCTCTGTGCCATGTACCCTATCTCAATTCATCAAGTTATTCATTTATGTAGAGCCCACATAAATAAATGGCTTGGATGATTTGGGACAGGAGGCTTATATAAATGGATGGCTTAGATGAATTAGGATAAGGTACATGGCTTGGATGAGTTGGGACAGGGTTAAGACAGGGGCCCACATAAATAGATGGCTTGGATGAATTGGGACAGAGTTGAGACAGGGACCTACATAAATAGATGGCTTGGATGAGTTGGAACACAGTACATAGCACAGAAGATTTGAAGGGAGTAGCAGTGGGTTCAAATTCCAACTCATTTTTCAAGAAACGTAGAATGAGAAGAACAAGGTAAGATTGAATCATAGCATTCGTATGTTCTTCAGCTCATTATTAACTGAGTTCTGTTTGTTGTGGTGTATGAACGCTGCTCGAATCTAATTAACAATGTTTGTCGTGATTTGATAAGGTATAAGTACATATTTTTAGTAGTTTTAAAATAATATTACTATTTTTATAATATTTTTACATGCAACCTAATTTGAAAATTTTTGTTTACAAATACATAGTAGCTAATTTTTGTTTTTCTTAAAATTATATGTGCTTTATTTAGCTAATTTGTTGTGAATATCACAAGAATCGGTGAAAAAGATCTTTCTAAATAGGAATTTAGAGGAAGAAATTTATATGAATTAACTTTAGGACTTTTTAGTTGAAGAAAAGAAACATATGGTGTGTGAACTTAAGAGTCAATATAAGAACTTAAACAAGTCCCTAAATAATGGTATCTCAAGTTTAATGATACCATTACTTGTTTTAGATTTAAAGAAAATATTGTTGATCGATGAATATATCTAAAAGTCAGTGGAAGCAAATTTATATTTTTAGTCCTATATGTTGATGATATTACTTGCTAGGAATGTTAGATTTATCTCATAAAACATATATCAATAAAATTTTGGAGAGATACAAAATGAAAAAGCTCTCTGCAAGTGTTGTTTCAACTCAAAAGGGAGATAAAATTAGTCTTAAGTAATGCCCATAAAATAAATTGAAATGCATGATAATAAAAAAGATTCCTTATGCGTCTATTCCTTATGCATGATAAATTGAAATGCATGACATTGACGTCAAATGAGCTTGGTGAAGTTAGAATGAAATTAGTAAATATCAAAAAGGATTGAGAATGTTAAATGGAGGTACCGAAAAGTTAGAAAAGTTGTTGAAAATTGGTAAAGTTAAAGGAGATCTTCAAGGTATTGGCTATAAGGATGAGTGCTTTAAAGTGGATGAGAAGAAAGATGACATATCCAGATCTGTTCAAGAAGAAACTTCGAGGAAGAATCGAAGATTTGTACCGACGTGTCATTTTTGCGGAGTTATCAGGCATATAAGGCCGAGATACTACAAGATGTTACAGATAATGTTTCAAAAGGGTCAAAATCGAAAATCTAGACACTCTCCATTAAATTTCCAGCAGCATCCCATGGTATTGAAGTAAGCTTTGATTAGAAAAGGTCAAGTACAAGCACAAAAATGTTGTGAAGGAAAAAAAAGAAATTGGTCAGATTTGCAGTTAGTTACTGTTGAGGAAGTAATTATAGGAACTTATCTGCAGTTAGTTACTATTGAGGAAGTAACTACACGAACTGAAGAACTTTCAGTTACTTTGGATGATGAATCACCCAAAACACTAGAAGCTGATTTGAATTGAGATTCTTCATCTCGAATCTGAAGAAATCATCTTGTAGAAAACATCATTGGAGATGTCAACGAAAGAAAAAGGGCTGATTATCGAGGACTTGCAGGCTACTTATGTTACACATCTTCATTCGAGCCAAAGAAAAAGATTAGGTTTGAGATTCTTCGAGGGGCACAGGGACAGTGTGCTTTACATTTTTGAAGTTTTTTTTGTTTAAAAAATAAAAAAAGGAAACGAAAAAGAAAAGAAAAGAAAATATTTGTTTTTTTTGTTCTTTAGTTTTATGTTGCTATTGTCGTCTCATCTTTTTAGTAGTTTGCTTTGTGAATTCTTTTTGGCTCTACCGAAGACTCTTCAGCTCTCTCATCGGTATGGATCTCTCTTGAGTATCTTTCTCTCTTTCGGGCATATCTCTCAGTGTTTTGAATGGTAGTAAATTGTCATATTGGCATGCTTATGATTCTTCCATTGCATCTATTGGTGATTATTATGATTATTTTTTTGCCCCAAGGCGGAGACATCAGATTGTTTATGGTTAATGTTCCATTCAGGGGAAGATTTTAAGGTATATATTTGACTATTTGTCTTACTTTTTGACATCTTTTGTCCCAAAGGAAAGAAATTTAGATGATTGGATAATTGTGATATTCTTTGGAACTTGATATTTGATTAAAGGGGAGCATTATGAATTTCATCTTTATATGTCCAATTATAATTATTTATGTAGAGTGCTAGAGTTGTGATAAAAATGTCAAAAAGGGGGAGATTGTTAGAATATATTTTATATATTTTTTGTTTGGTTTTGGTATTTTGAATTGGACATATAAGAAAATTAAATTATTATATGGATTGATAAAGATGGGTGGAAATTATGTTTTAATAGAAGTTCAAATCATACACGTGGATATGTAGCAGATGTATAGATTGTATTTTAATTAAAGTCTATCCAAAACATGCATCTAGAAATTGAGTTTTAATTGAAGTCTATCAATAAGAGGTCACTTGGGAACAAACCTTGTGGGTGCGTGCGTTACTGCTCAAGTACAAGTCACGTGAGGATTAAAAATAAAGGAATGTTGGTTGTGGATCAAAAAGAGATGCATTGGCTGGCTGCATATTCAGTGGAGTTGGAGTTGAACATTGTGTCTCACAATAAAAAAGAGGTGCATTGGCTGGCTGCATATTCGGTGGAGTTGGAGTTGAACATTGTGTCTCACAAAAAAGCCTGCGTTAATCAATTTAACCAAGTGCAAATCACGTGTGCCTTGAAATAAGTTGGTTGGCTGCGCGTGTTGTCCTTTTTATAAGCTGAAATATGTTGACGAGTTTACAGCCAGTAGTGTGTGCGTGAGCTTCTGCAGAATATGTTTTTCATAGGTCTTTGAAGAAAAATACGGTGGCTGCGTATGTTAAGGAATATAGGTGATTAGTGTATTTTTCTAGGTGTGCCATGGTGAAGTTGTTTTGTCAGTAAGGTGAATATTATTTTCAGTGATGTGGGGACTGGTTGTTACTCGAAGGAACACCATGACTTATTTTTTTAAAGAAATAATCAATTATGGAGAAAGTTTTCAACTGGGTTTTTTTGAGGAGATAAATCCATAGGAAAGTCTCCGTTTGTCTCAAGTATTTTGTTATTTAATTTTCAGTTGATTAAATATACTTGAACTATTTTAATTTATTATTCTCTAGAGTGTTGAGATGTTCATTTAATCACTTGAGTGATTTAGTTACTGTTTATGTTTCAAAAGAGTGTTGAAAAACTCCTCTGTTGAGGTTAGTACGAGGTAGTCGTATTATTGGGTGTGATATTCATTCACGGGAAGTGAGGTTGAGGGATAGTGTCAAGTGTTGAGTGGTGTCGGCTCAGTAAAGCCTTGGGTAAATCTATTACACTTCAGTGAAAGTTATTAAGCTGAGTGAGGGCCCCGTAGACGTAAGCAAAGTGTGTCGAACTGCGTTACTAAATTTCTGGTATTTTATTAGTTTGATTTTGCTTGTTTTTATTTTGTTAGTGTCAAAAAAGTTTGCGAAATAATTAACCCCCTTCAATTTTTCAAAACAAAATATTATTGTTTCTATATTGTATGTATTTGACACTCTAAACTCGTTTATATATTGCTTGTGATATTTAAGTATCATGTTATTGATTATTTGTTGTTAGTATATATACATGATTGATTCACAAAATTTGTCTTATTTAAAGACATTATTATTAAACCATTAAGATACATCTCACCATAAATCATGTTAAATTTTGAACTAGTTCTGAATTGCGTAAAAGGGAGTATGTCATATTAAAGGATGCACAACTGATATGATCCTCTATAATTTTTTGCTTAATTAGGATTAATGTTAGTGACAAAAAAAGAGGAGTTCAAATCATATACATAGATATATAGCAGATGTGTAGATTGTATTTTAATTAAAGTCTATCCAAAACATGCATCTAGCGATTGAGTTTTAATTGAAGTCTGCCAATAAGAGGTCACTTGGAACAAACCTCGTGGGTGCGTGCGTTACTGCTCAAGTAGAGGTCACGTAACGATTAAAAATAAAGGAACGTTGGTTGTGGATCAAAAAGAGATGCATTGGCTGGTTGCATATTCGGTGGAGTTGGAGTTGAACACTGTGTCTCACAATCAAAAAGAGATGCATTGGCTGGCTGCATATTCGGTGGAGTTGGAGCTGAACACTGTGTCTCACAAAGAAGCCTGCGTTAATCAATTTAACCAAGTGCAGATCACGTGTGCCTTGAAAGAAGTTGGTTGGCTGCGCATGTTGTCCATTTTATAAGCTGAAATATGTCGATGAGTTTACGGCGAGTAGTGTGTGCGTGAGCTTATGCAGAATACTTTTTTCGTGGGTCTTTGACGAAAAATACGGTGGCTGCGTATGTTAAGGAATATAGGTGATTAGTGTATTTTTCTGGGTGTGCCATGGTGAAGTTGTTTTGTCAGTAGGGTGAATATTATTTTCGATGATGTGGGGACTGGTTGTTACTCGAACGAACATCGCGACTTATTCTTTTGAAGAAAGAATCAATTATGGAGAAAGTTTTCAGCTAAGTTTTTTTTTAGGAGATAAATCTATAGAGAAGTCATCGTTTGTCTCAAGTATTTTGTTATTTAATTTTCAGTTGATTAAATACTTGAGCTATTTGAATTTATTATTCTCTTGAGTGTTGAGATGTTCGTTTAATCACTTGAGTGATTTAGTTATTGTCCTTGTTTGAAAAGAGTGTTGAGAAAACTCTTCTGTTGAGGTTAGTACGAGGCGGTCGTATTATTGGGTGTGATATTCTTTCACGAGAAGTGAGGTTGAGGGATAGTGTCAAGTGTGGAGTGGTGTCGGCTCAGTAAAGCCTTGGATAAATCTATTGTACTTTAGTGAAAGTTATTAAGCTAAGTGAGGGCCCCGCAAACGTAGGCAAGGTGTGTCGAACTGCGTTACCAAATTTTTAGTATTTTTATTATTTTGGTTTTGCTTGTTTTTATTTTGTTGGTACTAAAAAAGTTTGTAAAAAATTTGCGAAACAATTAACGCCCTTCGATTTTTCAGAACAAAATATTATTGTTTCTATATTGTATGTATTTGACACTCTAAACTCGTTTATATATTGCTTATGATATTTAAGTATCATGCTATTGGTTATTTGTTGTTAGTATATATACATGACTGATTATGTAAGTTTTAACAAAATTTGTCTTATTTAAAGACATTATTATTAAACCATTAAGATATATCTCATCATAAACCATGTTAAATTTTGAACTGGTTCTGAAATACGTAAAAAGAAGTATGTCATATTAAAGGATTCACAAATGATATGATCCTCTATAATTTTTTGCTTAATTGGGATTAATGTTAGTGACAAAAAAAGAGCAGTTAACTTTTATTATATGCATACTATTTTATATTATTAAACCATAATTATGTTATATAAGCCAAGAGGGAGATTGTTAGATAAACTTATCAAGTGACCCATATTTTATGTTTTAATTATGAAAGTGTTTAAATCCTATTAGTCATTTGAAAAGAGATAATTATTAAATAAAACAATTATTTTTTAACATTATGTTAATGAAACATGAAATTAAAAAAATTAGTTAACAAGGAATTGTTTAGTTTTTAATGAATTATTTCTCTCTATGCCTATTTATGTTCAGTTTATACTATTAGAAACTTACCATAAAAGAAAAAGTCGCCGGTGGTCCAATTCGGTGGGCCAGCCTCTTAAATGCTGCGATGCAGGTGGTAGTATAGGAAAGGTTGACCGTTAAAAGTTTTGGTCGAATGCTACCATATGTGTATATATATACATATATGCGGCTGTGTATCAAACTTTATTATTTTCCTTATGTAGATGAAGCATGAACGCATCACCATGTTTTAATATACAACCGAAATCAATGCTTTTGTCTTCACTTCTTTATTACTTTTATTGTTAATTATGTACCTTTGTTTGGTCAGCCGCCTTTGGCCTGTGGGGTCTCTGCAAGAAAGTTGGAAATTTCAAGTGTAATGTGTATATGTATGAAAATTGATTATATCCACTGTCTCTACGAATCTTTAATCCTATTTAGCTTAATTCACCAATTCTTGTGGTATTAACAACAAATTAGCTAAATATGCTGTGAATTTTTGTAGTTAGTCCATGCTCCGGTGAGTTATACATTCGTGCTGTTTAGTCATAAATTAAATGATGGCGGTGACTGCGGAGGTCACAGTTTTGTCACGTGCTCTTCAGTCATGTCACCGTTCACCATTTTCTGAGTAGTTTGAATTCGTGGACATGCATCTACCAGCAAAACTTGTAAGGCTTACCTCACCTGACCACCTCTAACTTTTCTTGTGATTGCATTTGTTTTGTGTTATTATATATGCGTTTTTGTGAATGTGGAGCCAAGCTGCGTAGCTTGTCCGGTAACTTCAGGCTCAGGCTCAGGCTCAAGGTCAGGTGTTAACAGTTCAGGCAGTCTCCTGTTAGCTGGCGTGAGTTGGCACTTGCCAGACAGGCATGCTCGTTTTCTTCTCTTCTCCGTATTTTATCGAGCTTCGCTAGCTACTCTGGGGTCTGTAGATCACAAGTTTCTACCTCGACCCACAAAGCTTTAAACTTCTGTTCTTTTGAATATTGGCTCTTTATAGTTTATACTGGTGCGTGTTAAGTTTCAGGCCTGCGTTAATGAATGCTATCTTTTCTTCCTCCGTTGTCCTGTTATCTATCGTGCGAATGCGCTAGTACTGGACATTTGAGGAGTTTGGTATCAAATGTTTTTGCTTCTTTGCTTTCCATTATTGGATATTGATGCAAGTTGGTAAGATTCCATCCTTGTCTTTGTTGGTCTGGACGCTGCAATGAAATGTCTTATTTAGTGGACACTGGCGTACAAGGTGGTGGGCTACTGAGCTGGGATGAAGAAACTCCACCTGAGCATATGATTAATGGTCAATCACAAGCAAACAGTCGAGTGTTCAACGAACCTTTTCTTCACAATCTTTGTCTTCATTTCTGTCCTTTACCAGCTTCCTTTCCACTTTCTCTTCCATTTCTAGCACCGCGTCGACAGTATTAATGTTGAAAAGTAGGGGATAAGCCCTCCTGTTTCTGACTCCTTGTCCAACCGAAAGAGAGGATAAAGATAAACAGTTAGACGTTCCACTGGCTTTTGAATTCCTGAAGTTACGGAGAAACTGATTTGCAAACCCACTCTCTGCACTTGTTGCTTTGGTCAACTGACCAGAATTATAAGCAGTAGAAGGCAATTAGTTAACTATTTTGTTAGTGAAGTCACAGTCTTGTAATATGTGTTAATCACGAAGTCTGGAGTAATATGCTTGTATAGAAAGATGAATGACCAGTCTGAGTGTTTTGTTTGATGAATATAGACTTGTAGGATTTCTGTCTTAAGTCATGTGTTATTGCCTTGGTCATTCTACACCACCACTATGTGCATTGCTTGCATCCACTTCCTCTTGTTCTTTTATCCTTGAGGTTCGAATTTAACGTCTTTCCTGCGTATCTTTATGATGACTTTCTTTTTACTTCTTATGCTAAATCTTGTACTGGGCTTGATCGATTGGATTAAATGTTGTGGTACCTTTTCCTTAAATGTGATTGTTCCTTGTGAATTATGTACCTAAATAGAGCAACAATAATGTGAATGCAATTTACAAGTCTTTTGGAAAGCACTAAAGTGCACGTGATGAACGTTAATGATTGCATCATCTCCAGTAAAGCTGTTAATATTGGCGTTTGTATCTGTGTAATGGGCATTTGTCCCTTTTATCTCTCACTTCATGTTCACTATCCCTTTCCTAGTCTTGTTATCCTGTTTTATATCCTGAGTATGATGAACGAACATCACTACTGTCCTTTACACTGGCTCTAAATTCACTAATGAAGATTATAATTGCTTACAGTTCTGTGGAGGATCATGGATAGCAAAATCGAAGAGGGGCTTCTTGTACCAAAAGAGGATGTTAACTTGAGAAAGAGGATTTGGATGGAGTCTAAGAAGATGTGGAGCGTTGCATTCCCCGGAATGGTGGCTAGGGTGACCACGTTTGGAATTATTGTGGTGACACAGTTGTTTATGGGACACATTGGCGTCTTACCCCTCGCTGCATATGCACTTGAACAAACTCTCTTTCTACGTTTTGTCAATGGCATACTGGTTTGTTCCCTGCTATTGATTTTATGTTCTTCCAATCTTTCAGGAGATAATCGACTCTTTTGTTGTTTGTTTTGCCTATCCAAGTTACCAAGAGAAACAGATTGGATAAGTATGCCTCTTAAAATTTTTCAAAACGATTTCTTAATTAGTTTGTTTCTTTTCAGAAATGATATGCAATAAAAAAGTATGCAACCAAACTACAATGTGGACACGATTTTGATTTTGTTTTTTCTTAAGATTGGCATGTCAAGTGCAACGGAGACTTTATGTGGACAAGCTTATGGAGCTGGACAATATCATATGATGGGCATTTACTTGCAGCGATCATGGGTTGTTGACAGCATTTCTGCAACAATATTGCTCCCGTTGTTTATTTTCGCAACACCATTTCTGAGACTGATCGGTCAGCAGGAAGCTATAGCAGAAGAAGCTGGACCAATCTCCTTGTGGTTCATTCCCGTGGTCTACTACTTCATGTTTAGCTTAACCATCCAAATGTACTTACAGGCACAAATGAAGAACAGTATTATTGGATGGCTCTCTGCAGTTTCCTTCTTGTTGCATCTGCTTTTGTCTTGGATTATGGTGAGCAAGCTTAATTTAGGAGTAGCGGGTGCCATTGGGGCGATGAACTTATCTTGTTGGTTTATGGTTATGGGAGAGTTTGCGTACATCTTTGGTGGTTGGTGTCCTGATACATGGAGGGGATTTACGAGAGCTGCCTTCAATGATATCCTTCCAGTAGTAAAGCTCTCCATATCATCTGGTGTGATGGTCTGGTAAAATTGTTGTCTTCCTAAGCTGCCTTCCCCTGTAATTAGTGCATTGTATGTCAAAAATTTTACATTTAGGGGAACACTTAATTTAATATTTGTGCATGGTCAAGAGCTTCTTTCTGCTCCTCCTTTGATGGAATGTTGCAACTATAATGACCTCATGATTCTACGTACAAAGGTATAAAATAGCTGCCGGATTCATCCAAATGATCTCTCCTTTATGTTCAACAGCTTGGAATTGTGGTACACTTCTATTTTAGTTTTACTGGCTGGATATATGAAGGATGCTAGTACACAGATATCTGCTTTCTCAATTTGGTGAGGACTTCATAAATTGTTAGATTGAACTGGTTGTCTTCCTCTTCCTTATTTTAAATTCTGTGAATAACTATTCTTTACTTGCAGTCTTAACATTAGTTCATGGGAATTCATGGTCTGCCTTGGCCTCTTGGGCGCTGCAAGGTTTGTGATAATGAATCTGTCTTTCTATTAATTACCGTCTTCCCCTTTCAACTATTGGAATCTCTCATATAGGGCACACTAGTCTAACTCTGTTAAGGATATATTCTTCACAGTGTACGTGTATCAAATGAACTCGGGAGGGGAGATGCAAAAGCTACAAAATTTTCGATCAAAGTCATCGTCAGTACCTCAATATGCATTGGAGTATTCTTCTGGGCTATGTGTTTAGCCTTCGGCCGGCAAATAGCAACCCTGTTTACTGACAGTGAGGAAATTGCTGACACTGTGTCTGACCTTTCTGTCCTACTTGCTTTTTCAATCTTATTCAATAGCATCCAGCCAGTACTCTCAGGCAAGTATAGTTCCTTAGTATGAAGTAGCGTCATGGTTTCTCTTTTATCATTTGCTTGGGAATTGAACTGAAAAGATTACAGATGTAATTTGATGGTTGAAAATTATCAGTTGCCCCTGTGAGAAATGCTTCTGGCAAACATGTTAATAAAACAAAGCATGATCATTAAGTTCTTTCTACAGGTGTTGCGGTGGGTGCTGGTCTGCAAACTATGGTTGCGTATGTTAATTTGGGATGCTACTATGTCATTGGAGTTCCTCTTGGAGTACTGCTTGCATATGTGTTTCATCTTCACGTGAAGGTAGGATAGCTATGAGCATGTCAGAATATGGTAGTTACTAATGTAGAGGTAGTCAGCTTAAAACGCAATCTTAGACTCCATAACTGCGAAATTTCTTCCTCTACCCATATTGATTAAGCAAAATAAAAATCACTATATGCTGGCTCCTCCTCTTCGAAAATATTTGAGTTCATTATCATTGTTTGCATTCTCAAAGAATGGGATTTGATCCAATGTTATGGAATACAGCGAACTATAACTTGTAAAGAAAATAGAAAACTAAGGTTGTGACGATGAATGGTTTAACAGAAAGCTTCTTCAGAATGATGTCGTTACTATAACAAGGTAGTTCAGTTGGATATCCCTGACTTGTACGAGTCCATTTATTGTTCTGACAGGGTTTGTGGATTGGATTGCTTAGTGGTGTGGTGATACAGACAATTACACTTTCCTACCTCATATGGAGGATCGATTGGGATGAGCAGGTTTGTATTATCATGAAAAAGCATTTTACTTTATAAATCTAAACTTGTTAATTGGAACTTAGCTTTGTAATTCATTGTTAGATCTCATTCATTATTATATGCAACCGCAATGCCCTTGTAGGTGAAAAAGGCATCAGAACGCCTCAACCGCTGGTTCTTAGTTCCAAAAAAACTTAACGGGAATACAACTGATGCTGGTGAAAAATAGGCAGAATCACTGCAACAGCTCAGGATGACAATTTGAACGATAGATTAACTCGTTTTGGATATTAGTCCTTGGATATCTTTTACTTGTTAACTTGCTCTGGATATTAGTCCTTGGATATTTTTTACTTAAATTTGGTGTTTTATCTCTTACAGTTAATCATTTTGGTTGTAATTTAGTGACAAAATAATTTAAAGACATTCTTATTTTATACATGTTTAAACGTACATGAGAAAGTCTATGAAATAATTATATATTGCAAATAAAATTATGATGAGATTATAATTATGATATTCATATTTTATTTCTATATTATTCTTAAATTGTTTTTAATCATTGTTATATTAAAATTGGATATTAATGGAACGTAAAAATACTAGCATATGTTATGTTTTTTTCTTACGAAATAAGTAGTGGATATCATAGATTAAAGTATGAAAATACTTAAACAAACGTGTGGGTGCTTGTTAAAGAACAAGTTCGCTGAATTGATTTTCATATGAAAAATCTATTTTGGAATATTACTTATATGCCTATAAAGTAATTATAATCTCATCGTAATTCTATTTGCAGTATATAATTATCTCATGAAATTTATCATATACATTTAAACAAATACAAGATAAGAATGCCTTTAAATTATTTTGTCACTGATGATTATATAAGTGATTATTTGACTTGAGGTCTTCAAAGTTATCCTATATAAGAATTGTTATAGTTTGATACTATTTATGAGCTATTCTAATAATGAGTTAGTCGATAATCATTAAATGTAACATGAATTTTATGGAGGTAGTTGAGTGATCAAGATATGATTCATCGGCCTAAAGTAATTAAGTATAATTTTCTATTGTTATTGATTAATATTGCTTTGTAAAATCCGTGGTCAAGGTAGAATGATGTTATGTAAATAGTTTATAAATGTCATTATTCAAACTCATTGCACCTTCATATCCAATATTATCTTCTAAGTTGCTCTCATCTATAAAACTTAGTTCCGCAAAGACCTAGTCAGCTAAAATATTGATATGATTAAGACAAATTAGATATGTAGAACTAGTTATGCTATTAAGAGTTCTAGTAAACAAATAAAATAAAATTATCAAGAAATTATAAGATAATGATAATAATATATCTTTCTCGAAGATTTAAGTTGTATAAAAAAAAGGCTACGTCATTTATTCTTTTGTGTTCCAATTTCTTAGAATTAGTGAATTCAATTATGCTCTAATTCACACATTAAGATGGAATTTGAATTGTAAACTTTTATAATTCTAGAACACCTTTTTCGAATTAGTTTACCAAGCAATTGTAAGACATAAAATAATCTTATAAATAAAATAAAGTCATGATTAATTTAAAAAAAGAAACAAAAATGAAGAATTATATACCTAGATTAAGTTTATCACTTTGACGAATTGCAATGGACATCCTAAAATCACTGCACGCTTTCTTATATACTCCATTTGTGAGCTAATGAAATCTTTCATCGTCTCATATGAAACAATTGTTTTGATATTTAATGACATTCTCCTATTAACTTCAACTTTTTTTATAAAACATGGTCTAAAATAGACACTTTGATTCAGAAATGTCCCAACATTAAACAATAGAGAGTAAAGACGTCTTTCACGTCTTTTATTGATGACTGCAAGATAAGGTATATATAAGGAAGACGTAATTTTTAGCTTGACCTTGATTACTTCCTTTTACCTCTCCATGGCATCATAAAAGTAACCTATTATTACCTTCTTATTACTATCAACTATATGAAGTACTCTTACCAAAAACTTGTAAAGTTTAATGACAAATTGGCATTGAGACCAAAATTAATGATCTTTTAAATATAATTTTGGAAACCTCTATTTCATCATTAGACCTAACGTGTTGAGACACAAACTTGCTTATCAATTGTAAAAAATTATCTCAACTCCTTCTTTATTATAACAAAACAATAAAGTGATAAGAAATTGATTGCAATTCTTAAAACCAGTGTTTTAAAAACCGTACCGAACCGACCGGTCGGACCAAAAAATCAGTGACCCGGAGTATAAAACGGTTTGATTTAACCCTTATTTTTTGTGAGTGGTTGACCCGTTTATTTTACGGTCGGACCGGTAAAAACCTGTAAACTGGTATAAGAGAAAACCGCTCGATCCATATAAAATACCTTCCTCTCACGTCTCTCTCGCGTCTCTCTCTCACGTCTGTCGAGTAAAAATCAAAAGTAGAATAGAAGGAAGACACTGCCGCTTGAGAAGAAAGACACCGTCGCTCTCTCAAGCCTCATCTTACCCACTGCCACTGTTTGCTCTTCATCTTACTAGTTCAGGTCTCTCTCTCACATCTCTCTGTATCTCTTAATAAGTTTGAGTCTTTTATTTTTCCTGTGCTTCATTCATTTCTTTTGGGATATGTTATCGTGTTTGCAAGCAGTTCATAATCATGCCTGTCGAGCCTACCATGATAAAGATTTAAGTTTATAATATGTGAAATTAGTTTACATGATTCCATATAAAAGAAAAGGTTAAAGCAAATGGGACTTTTGTAGTACTTGTTAAAGCAAATCCTTGCTGAAAGAAAAGTCAATGATCGTGGCCCACCATAAGAAAGACATTAACTTTATTAGACTTGCAGAGGTGCTTTTAAAGGATCAAAAACTTCCAAGTTGGTGGTTGCTTATCTAAGAGGGACGGTCGTACTTTGCTTCAAATTATCAAGTGTATTTGCAGAGGTACTTACATTACTGTAAGGTAAAACAAACATAGCTACTTCTTCCCAAGTTATTTTGTTATGTTTACTGTGCTTCCCTAGAACATCTCTAAACTTTATTGCATCTGTTTCTATATTCAAGCTTTGAATTTGATCAATAATTCTTAAAAATATCTTTCATTTCTCTTTTGACTTAACTTTTCAGTCTTCACTATTATTATACTCTTTTTATC
>JAOTBA010000002.1:10208261-10229892 GCA_025629845.1 Erythroxylum squamatum
TGCTTTTGTCATTATTTGTCTTAATTTCATCAAATTTCCTTAAATTCATAATTAATCTCACCAATTTCTTTCTCATTTAAAATCATTTTAATATTCCTAATTTTCATCAAAAATTCGGGGTCCAACATATTAGGTAGTAAATATTTTTCATTTTACATTTCTTCCTAAACATCTCAAATCGGATGTAACTTATTTTTATTGTTTAGGAAGGAATATAATGTAATGTGAAATCCTCTCCTTCCATCATATTTTATGTCATTCCATTATAAACCCTCATCCTAAACGATGAAATAATATTACATTTTATTCTATTTCATTACTAATCGCCCAACCAAACGTAGCTTAAGGGAGAGGCAATTAGCTTATTTTAGTTTTACGAGACAATTAGTTATATATTTAATTAATTAATTTAACTCTCAAACTTTTAATATTTACATTTTTTCCAATATTTTACCGATATTCTCGATATCGGTCGATAACAACTAATACCATCCGAAATGGGTGGTACCAAATTGATATCTGAACCCATTACAATATTATGCCATCTAGTATTGTTTTTTTGGCTAATATGGTAGGTATGAGTTGGAACATCACGAAATCCATTCTATTGGATATATGGATTACTTATATACTTATGTATAAAAAATCATAAAAATTATTAATAATTTATAAATCATCGACAATTCACACTTTGTATGTTGCATATACACCAAGGAAATGACATTATACCTTCATTAGTGTCTAAACTATAAATATAGGCATAAACTAATTTTTTTTTTTACAATTATCCACAAAAATTTATTATCAGTGAATTTATTTGTAAAATCACTAATTAAAGAATTACCAATGTAATTGATGCAAAATGCTTATTTTTAAAACCTATCAATTTAATCAATATTTATATTTTGTACATTAACCTTAAACATAATATATAAAATGTTTAAAATCTTTTAGACTATTTTTATACTTAAATGTGATTTTATGTGTATATATTTTAATTTTATAGAAAGGATCTTGTCATGTAGAAGATACTAAAATGTATGGTATATTCACCGATTCAACACAAATGAGACTACTTAACTACAAGTTGTTTATCTTTTAATGTCAAACTAAGCAATTGAATTTGGATAAAATTTGAAAATTTTAAAGCTTTACAATTGAGCGCATAGTAATATTGTGTTTTATTTAGCGTATATCATCATCATCGTACTTAGTCCGAAGTCCCGCACTGAAGCAGGGTTTGGAGAGGTCGATAGTACGCAACCTTATTCCAAAAAGGCTGTTTCTGATAGACCTACGTGCAAATAAGACAATATAAAAATAATGCAAGTTAAAGAGAAAATAGGAAAACAACATCAATACATAGAAATCAACAAAAATAACAAAAGATAAAGATATATATGAAATAATGACAACAAGACTAATAGTAATAATACTAAAAAAGCTAATAATAATAATAATAAAAAATAAAAGAAATACGAAAAGACAATAAATAATTAGATAATAATAATAATAATAATACTAATAAAGAGAAAACTAATAAAAATAAGAAAATTAATAAATAAATTAGCGTATATGACTACTCACTATTCCTTTTGTCAGCTCTTTTATGCACAACTAATATATAAAAATTAAGAATTATTTTAGAGTAATTATGAACCTTTAAGAGGAGAGAACAAAGGTAAGATAATTGCTGGCTGTTTAAAAATTAAAATTAAATTAATGTTTTAAAGATTAAGCATAAAAATTAAGAACAAAAAACACTTTTGTTTATGAAATTAATTATCAACATCCGAAATTAAAAATGAATATAAAAAGAAGTCTCCGGACCAAAACGGCGTCACTTATTGGCGTCACTTAACTGGTTTTCGAGTTCGTTGAGTCTCGTAATCAATTTCCCCCAATCTCTCTCGACGACCGGCGCTATCGCCCCATACCCAAATCCCTAATCAACAACTTCTCAATTTCTAGGGTTTTTGATTTTCTTTGATCTCTCAATTACACCCCTCCACTCTTTAATTCTCCTTCAAGTCTCTCTTCTTTCCAGGTAAACTCGTTTTCAAGCTTGTGTTTCTACTTCTTTCGATTCGCACATCTCTAGTTTTTTTGTTTATTTATACACTTGTTTTTGTTTCACTGTCATGAACCTAATTCTTTGTCTTATTTTGCATTTGTTGAAAGCCCTTGACCACTGTTTCGTGACGTAGAGGACTGTATAAGAATTAATCAATTGATTGCATTTGGTTGGCGTTTTTAAACCTAAAAATATTAGGTATCTTGTTCTGTGTTTAGTTGGTTTAGGACCTGAATGGAGCTCAATACAATCTTCAAGTTATCTACTTGTTTACAACCTATCGCTTGGTGATGTGTAATTCTTATCAAGTTTCAAGTAGACTTTTTTCATTCTTTGCATCTTGTTCACGTTGTGGTGGACTTGAATTGACATGTGTTTATGCGTAATATGCAAATTCTGATACTGAAACGGAAGCCTGAATGTAATGGGATGTAGTGTTGGTAGTAAAATAATCGGCTTTATTGCTAGGATTAAGCTCATCACTAAAGTAGTGTTAGAAATACTAATAGTTAATTAACGTCTGGACTAATTCAGAAAATTATCGTTAGTTCTATTTTATCAATGTAGTAGACTCACGTTTTGGTATGAATGAAAATGTCTTCATCTTCCTGGTTCCGATCTTCCAAATTCTTCTATCAACTTCTATTTTAGATTGTACTTTTAGTTGATAAAATGTTTGGTAGTTTTATTCTGCAGTTGCTGAAGTTCAGCTGAAAAAGCTAGAGGGCTAAGTGATGGTTATATGAGGTATGTCTTCAATCTGGATCCTTAAGTGGGAAATAGGTTGCTGAGGCTCACTGAAAATACAAGAGCCAGCTGAAGAATGTTTCTTGTGAATGAGTCCCAAGCATACATATATTCCAAAGTGTTCTCTCTAAGTATGAGTATTTTTAACTGGGCTTATCAAATAATTCCAAACTGCTTTGCACAGTAATTTATTTTAATGAAAAAAGTGTTTGAATATTATGGTTTATTTTTATTGTTGTCTGCATTTCTCTTTGTTTCTTTGCCTGTTGAAATTTGGAATGTAGTCAGTCAGCTTTATGTTTTAATCCACTGTCTTTCATTGACTTATGAGTTTAGGGTTTCACTGGGTTGCTAATAAACCAGGCTAAGGTTAGTCCATATTGTGTTGAGTTGGGCTTCAGCTTGGTGTTGACTTGAGTTCTTTATTGTGGTTCAGCCAACTCTATGATGTTCTAATGAATTCATTTGCTTGATTTGCTTATATCCCAAACAAGGTCGAAGCTGAGTTTTCTAACATAAAACTGATATTAGGTGGTTGAATGAAATTGCATTTAAATTTCAATTATACATTATTTTTATGTATTTTGACGTGTTTGAAATCTCATTTAAGTTATGCTATTGAAGAACTCTACTTGTTTGAATTTTCCTTTACTTGTATACTTAGTGACAGTCAAGCTTGAGCCAGTGAACTGAAGCTTACATGTCATTTGAATGCTAACCATTTAGTGTTGCATTGCTCTACTTGTCTAGTACTCAGAATCAACTTTGAAATACTTGACATGCCGGACTATATGTGTGAACACTTGCTTCTATGCTCTGGTCTAGCGTTTTGTTAAATTAACAAATTAAATATTTCAGTGTTGAGCTTTACTTAAGTGTTAATTTTGAATATATACAACTTGAAGATAACAGTTCCCTTCCCCTAATGGGTCTGCAGGACATGTTAAAATTGGTAATCCGGCAGGATGAGCAACGATATTTTTGATGGACAGGTCCTAGCTGAGAAGCTTGCAAAACTCAACAACTCACAGCAGAGCATTGAATGTATCCTTTGTTCTGAGAATCTTATTCTTTGAGATCATATATAGTTCTAATAAACTGAATCTTAGAAGTCCACATCCTAGTCTTGAAGTCCCCATCTTATTGGTCTGCATTTCTCAGCATCCTAACACTTTCTTTCAATGGACACTGAGCAATTTCAAGGTTCCCTGGTTAGATGTCCTCTAGAAAGCAACAATTACAAAAGTTAGGGTCCTTTTGAGGAGAGTTTCAGTTTAGATACAATGTTGCTAATTTTTTCATTCCTTTGATTGAAAGGACAAAGCCGCAAATTTATTTTGGAGTTTCTCCATAAACAATGTCCCCTTCCCCGCTACCCCCTATCTTTTTGGGTTTTCTTGAAGTCTATGATTTCAAGAGATCCAACCAGTGTGATCTTTTTCTAATTTGGTTCCATTGATCTCTGGTAATTGCTTCTTTGTATCCATTTCCTTATATTAATTACCTTAAATAATTTAAGGTTCTAAATAGTCTTCCTACGATGGTGAGGGTGACTGCAACCTGTTTCAACTAATGATCACCAAAATTTACTCATACTTCCAATCTAAGTTTACCCAAGTATTCTAGTCTTCAAACAGTTTTGAAAACATTCAAAGATAATAAATTTGTTAGATAGTGTTAAATAATATGATCAATTATCTGTGTCCAACCATTATTAACCTGTTCTGTATTCCCTTCCCTTGTGTTCTTCAAAGTTTCCTGCCATAATGACTTTGAGTGTGTTTCTTTAACAATTGTTCTAGCATTGTCGAGTTGGTGTATCTCTCATCGGAAGAGAGCAAGGCAGGTTGTTGAGACATGGGAAAATTTTTTCAACTCTTCCCAGAGAGAGCAGCGTGTCCCTTTCCTCTATTTGGCTAATGACATATTGCAAAATAGCAGGCGGAAGGGTAGTGAATTTGTGAATGAATTCTGGAAAGTTCTTCCTGGAGCACTGAAACTTGTTTATGAGAATGGTGATGAGCATGGGAAGAAGGTTGTGACCAGATTGGTAAGTCTTAGCTGTTGAGTAAATGCTATGTATTTCATTGATTTCTGTGCTGTGTTTGTAAAATGGGACTTGGAAATATTCATCATCATCCACATCAGCTTTCTTCTTCTTTTTCTTCATCTTTGGTGCCTAATTATTATATGATAAAGAACTAGCAATGCCCGTACTGGGTTAAAAGTTATGTGGAATAACTTTTAACAAAAACAGTTTTAGATCTTTAACTTTGTTCATTTGAAGTTGATGAATTGTTGTTCAAAATTGCTATGAGCTTTTATCTTTTTATAAATTTCTTTTGTTTTTGCAATCTGGAAAAGTATAATGAGTCCAATGACATTATAAATTCTGACATTGTACTGCTAAAAATTAGCTTTATAACAGAATGATTTTAATGTGATTGAACAAGAATTTTTCCTGGCTTGTTAGATTTTTGAAATAATTCTGCACTTCACTTTGTTGAGTGGCTTATGCTACAGTTTCTTACTTTATATAAGGTCTCAATTTTCCTTGTAGGTGAAAATTTTATCTTTTATGTGAGTGTGAGTCCTAAGAACAGTTTGTTGCTTCATATACCTTTTACATATGGCTGGCATTGGTGTCATTATCAAACAGGTCATTAGGCTGTTAACCTCTATTTTGTATATAACTATTCAGTGGTTTGGGAGAGTATAGATAAATCTATTCAGGATCTTGGTTGATGGTTTACTCATAATGCCCACCTTTATTCTTGGAGTGTTGAGCTGTCCTTTTCAAACTAATAGTTATGGTCATGGATAAGTTTATCTCTTTGATTTGTGCTATTCTGAGCCTTCTCTGGGTTGATCTTCTTTAATAAGGAGATCATTCATGAAACTCTCATGAAGCTTGTCATGAAACACTACTCTTGCGCATGATAAGTGGGATGAACGAGAGTGAAGCAGAATAAAAGTACCCTTAAAAATGCTATCTGAATGTCCTTCCTGTTGTGGCCTTTTGGACTCATAGGTGTTATCCTCCTCTTCATCCTTAATATCTTCTAATTTCTTCTGATGTTTGAATCTTCACAGAAATGCGATACTTTTTGACTACTCAATTTTACAGCTGTGCTTTATCATATATCTAGCATCTGACTGTCACGGTCAGACCAAGTATCTGTATACTTTATTCTTCTTTTCTGCAATATTTTTCCTTTTAGGATGTCAATTTAATGGGTTTGTAGTTGGTGCTGTGTAATGCCGGACTGGTGGACAGTGTTATTACATAGTTAAGATAAAGATCTTTGTGAAGTCATATATGAGAACTTCTCATTTTTTTCTCCCTGCTATTCTTGGTGATGTTTCAGGGTTGGCTGAGTCTTCAATTTAATAATGTTCTGTGGACTGCCTAATAGTCCAGTTTTCTTTTGGACTAAACATAAGCTTGGAGAAATTTCTAAATTATCTTCCCTTCCTTATAATTAGATTTTGTTTAAAGGAAGTTGTTCTGTCTCTAGGTTTTATAAGTAGTTTGTGAGATTTAAGTATAATCCACGATGTGATTATGCTCTAATTGTTTAGCAAGTTTCAGGTTTTCTAGATAGAAATGTGCAATTGTCGAATTCAGTTAACAATTCTTTTCTGCTAATTTTGTATTCCAAGCTTTCTCATTGACTGGCTTCTTGGAGCGCTAATTTTATTCATGCTAATTTGGAGTTGGAGTTTCTTATGTTTTTCGTTTTATTCCAAGTAAGAAGGTATTGTTTTTTATCTTATGGTTTTCCTCTATATAGGTTGACATATGGGAGGAAAGAAAAGTTTTTGGATCTCGTGGTCATGGTCTTAAAGATGAAATGCTTGGTAAAAATCCTCCTCCTCCATTAGCAAGCAACGGAAAGAGCTCAAATCCCATCAAAATAGTCAAAAGGGATGCACACTCAGTAAGAATTGTAAGCATTTGGCTTTTTGTTGAGGGTATTCCATTTTTAGTTGCCTAAATGATTTTGCAGTTCTGAGGTGTTTAATGTCTTTTTTTTGGCTATCTTTACCTCAGAAATTGGCTGCTGGAGGTCTGCCAGAGAAGATCCTAACTTCATTCCAATCCGTGCTTGATGAAGATCTTAAAGAGGAAGCTGCTTTGAACAAATGTCATACTGCTGTTTCCCTTGTGGGAAAAATCAGGGAAAGGATGGAAAGTTCAGGTTTAGGTAACTGTTTTCTTGCTTCCCATCATGAAAACATGTATAGTTATCTTATTCTATGATGAACTGGTAACTATCTATCTATTGTAATGAATATCCTTGCTTTCCTTTTCATTTATTTTATAATGCTCTGTGTTTAAGATGTGTTTCTGTAATGTTTACTGAATTTCTGGTGACTTGGGCAACGGAATAATGAAGCAAATATCTTCATGTCTCCACCAAAGTCTCAACCCACCTGTTCTAGGACTCTCCTTAAAATCATTAACTTGTGGAATGTGCAAGTATATTCTCAAATTTGACGTATGGCTCCTGATTGCTGATATAAAAGTAGGGCAGCATTTGAATTTTTTTCTGATTGTGGTAAACAGTTGTTATGGATTTTGGGTTAATGTCAATTGGTTCTTGCTGCTTATCAGGCATGCTCATATGTAAAAACTTGTGATGACAATAACAGAAAAATCAATGTGCATGTTTGTGTATGTGTATATAAAGATAAGGGTGGATGAAGCTGTGGTTTTACTTTACCCGAACATGTTCTTATTCACCTTTCATATGCCATTTTTGGAGCATTAGGTAATCAGCATGATCCTGTGTTGGTGGAGGAGATACAAGAGCAGGAAAAGCTACTTCACCAATGTGTTGGGCAGCTTCAAAGTGCTGAGTCAACCAGGTGTCTTTTGGTTTCTCAACTTAAAGAGGCACTCCAGGAACAAGTACATAAATCAAATTATGACCTTAAATCCAATCAAAATTTGTGTCTTACTCCCCTGTGCTGATTGTGTATTAACAATTTTTTCAGGAATCTAAGCTGGAGATTATTCGTGCTCAATTGCAAGTATGTTTTTTATTTATATTTTGAAATTATGTCCACATTGATAATGAAACTGTGCTGTTTGTGGTGCGATTTTGAGATTTTACTACTTTCTACTTGATCTTATAAAGATGCCCTAGTGTCATATAAGAAACTATGACGCTATTTATATAACTTTCATGTTTAATAGGGTTGTTTAACATTTGTACTTCTTTGGAAAAACTTATGTGATCACTGTTAAACCTGTTTCAAACTGGTAGAGACTGAAAGCTACTGAACTGACTGAATGTATCTTGAAGTATTGTAGTCAAAGATATGTATATCTCATAATATTATGATCTGATCATAATCAGATCATTTAGATTAGATAGCAGTATCTTGTATATATATAGTATCCTAGGATTATATTTCCATATTTGTACAGATTTTCCTACCTTATTCTGTAAACCTATTCATGTATATATATACTGCAGTCCCTAATAAAGAGATATAGAGCAAATAAGCTCTGATTCACAAGTATCAATATTACTATACTATTTTGTAGAAATACGAAGTGATTTGTAAGGTTATCAGTCTGATATCTTCTTATTTTTATTGTTTGATGCTTTGATACTCTATTAGAATACCCATAAGGGCAAAGTCGATCAAGCCATGATTTGGGTAATAAATGCTTTATCATAAACTCTATGAGAGAATTTCTAATAGATTTGGTTTAAAATTTGCATTACTAACAGCAAGAAGTATATGGAGTACGATGTAAATTAGTGAATTTTAAGCCTTGTCTATTAGTTACCTTTTCAGGAGAATTGAAGGGTAAAACCAATGAGGAAATGCAGAGTGATTACTAGCCAATTACTGCTGATTTTTTCAGCATGGGATACTTGGAAAACTTGACACACATTATTTTTTTTTCTCTGTTAGTAACTGAACATGATTAGTTATTATGTAGGTGAAGATTTTTAAGTTTTCTTAAATTTTTAAGTTTTCTTTTTTCTGGAATCTTTTTATACAAGTTAAAGCTGTTTGTTTTATAATTTTTATTGATGGACACATCACTAGCACTGATAACAATGACATATAAGGATTGAACTCACAGATGTAACAATGATGATTTTAGTGTCTAGGTATTGAAAACTAGAAAGCTTATAATGGTCTTGTTAGGATTGGAAGAATGCTCAAGTATTTAAATATATTTACTTGGGATAAGTAAGTAGTCATCGAGATAAGTGAATAATCATCGAATATGGTTTATAACAAAACAGCAGTTATGATCCTTGAATGCACTATTTTCATCCATAAAGCTCCAATGAATTGGCATTGGAGAAAATTTGGCAATGAGCAAGAGTACAATATGTGACTGATGGATGCATGGATTAATGAGAAAGGTCTCTGGGTTGTAACAGGAAAGAGTGACTATTCATGCCACTAAACTTCATGTCAACCATGTCCACTTGGTCTTAAAAAATAACTTCGCTTAAATATTCTTCAAATCTTATCTAATGACCCTGAAGCTGTTAACACTCCATCCTTTTCCCAGCCCATTCCGATCAAGCCCATTAAAGTGTATACCCGTAGAAATAAGTTGGGACAGGGGAGTGAGAATATTGCTGCCATGTAGGCAAAGGTTGTTAGGAGGAAGTGAGGTAGTTATGGAGAGAGAATGAAGAGTGGGGAATATTAGCAAGGGAATGAGTGTAGAATGATTACCTATTGATATTGTTAGGAATTTGGCCTGGACTTCCAGGAGGGGGAGCTAGTCTCCAGCATATTCTGTTTTTCTATACTGATATACCATCAATATACACAACCTCTATAGAGGATTCCTAACAGAAGCATTGTAAACAATAGTAGTTGCATAAAAATGGTCTGAGGTTGAATGAATTGTTGTGCTTACGTGTATTGAAAATGTTTCACTATGTAACTGCTAAAAGCAGAAGTGGTCTAATTTGTAGATAGATTCAGAAAAGATGAGATGTTAATAAATGTTCTGGTATACTTTATGCAATGTGTTTAAATTTCAGAACTCAAATAATGATTCTGATTGTGGTTTCTTTTAGATCGATATAATATGTGCAACTTGCATTTGGTTGGTTATTGATGTCTTGACATTATCCTTTGTTCTTCTGTGATGATCTTGGCATATCTTTTTCCCTTTTGTTTTTATAACTAATCTCATTATGTCCATTTAGGAATTTGACAATCAAGTTAACATCAGGAAATATTTTCTTGCCACATTTTTCTAGTGCTACCCTTACTAGTGCATCTGAAGTTTTAGTTGTTGATTTTCTTGATCGTGCGAGAAAATGGTAAAATTTCATGTGAAAGGATTTTGTGGCAAGCAGTTACCTTTAATGATTCTCAAGGTTTGTAGTTGAATCTCATATTCCTGCTTTTCTTCATCTTTAGCAAGAAGTGACTGTTCCTTGGAGTTAAACAATAACCTTGTTTGATTTATGCCTGCAAAGATTATGCTTTTTTGCATGCTATAAACTTATGGTTTTATACTGAATGAAGTAAATGATTGGGCATGTTGAGAACTTCGACTTCTCAGACCAGATTTTATATTCATCCACATGTTTTTGTTCTTTTTTTGAAGAATATCCATCCACATGTTTGTTTAAATGACTTCTTTGGATTATTTTGGCTGTAGTTTTTACAGTGGTGATTACAGCTTCACACTGTTTAAAGCAAAAGTTAGGAAAAGGGATCAATATGCCAACCCATATTGGTTTAAGATTGAATCCTCATTTAATTTGGTTCAGTCATTGGTTCTCTTAAATGTTTCTTCGTCTTTTCTAGTATATCTAATTGGAAAAAAAATCAAGTCATTCTTAGTATTTTTCAACTCACCGACTTTCTACATGGAGATAACAGGCAATCCAAATCACTATGAGATATCTAGTCACCCTTATTCAAAAACTTGCGACCCAATTTTTCTATCATTGCAAGTTCCTTTTGATTGGTTTTGAATCTTCTAGAACATCAATAGGTCTATATGCTCAGGTTCAAGCTGGAAGTGGATGTCTTGGCAGTTTTTGGTATAAAACTTACAAGCTAAACAACTTTGTAGTATTTTCTTAATTGGACTTGGTCCAACACGCCAATATCTATTAATAATATAGCATGGGAAGCTGAGAATTGCAGTCAGCACGTATGACAGTCATGCAGACTTTCACCTTTATCCTCAACTGATCTCTTCTTCACTCCCTTTATCATCACACAGACTCAGATTTCAATTGAACTGTTGCAACAAAATTGACGTTTTTAGGCTATGTTTAGGAGCTTTCTGATGACGAATAATAATGATAATAACACCAAACACCCTAGTTGGTGTCTCAGATACACCGTTAAAATTGTACTGCTTTTTGTTTCAGAGTATGTCCTCTTTGACGTTGTGCATGCTTTTAATTTCTTAAGTGTACGAAAAATGCTGTCCAGATATTTGATTAAATTGATCTTTCCATTTTTATTTGGCATATTTAAAGTTTAGAATCGGATTAAACATAAGCTTTTAATTTGTTTGCAGGTTGCTCGCAGTCAGATTGAACAAGGTGGCAATCTGAGTAACAGATTGACGAATCCCCTTGTTTCTGGCACATTAACTACAACCATCACTCCGGTCTCTATGACAGAAGCCATGAGGATTGATGAGAACAACATGCCTCCAGCTCCACCAATCACTACCCCACCTCAGCATCCTCTTACACAACCTATGGTTTCCTTTGCACCAATAAAGGCTACTGATGAGGAAAGCAAGAAGGCAGCCGCGGCAGCTGTTGCTGCTAAGCTTGCTGCATCGACATCTTCTGCACAGATGCTGACATCTGTTCTTTCGTCCCTTGTGGCTGAGGAAGCTGCTTCCATGAGCAGTCTGAAATCAGCTGGATTTGCCGCAAACTTGCCTTTATTCTCCCCAGAGAAGAGGCCTAAACTTGAGAAACCAATGCCTGTATCTGATTCTGGCAATTCCGATTTAGGGAATGCATCTTTTTATGCACCTTTACAACAACAGACAGGAACCTCTGTGCCTCTTGCGCCTCCAACTTCCAGCATCCAATCCACCAACCAGGCACAAACTTCATATAGCACTTTACCCCCATTGCCACCACCACCACCAATATCTGTAGCTAATCCATCAGTGAATCAATATGGTCAGTCTGCTGGCATGATGGTTGGAGCAATTCCATACGGCTATGGAGCTAATGCTCTTCCTCCCCCACCCCCACTCCCTCCGCATATGGCAATGGGATTAGCAAGGCCTGCATCTCAGCCACCCCAGCAGTCACAGCCTCAACAACTGTCCCAGCAGCAACAGCAGCAGCAAACATCAGCGACTGGAGGATATTACAGGCCACCAGGCATTGGATTCTATGGCCAGAACCATCCGCAGGCAACTCCTCCCGTGCCTCGACAATAATCTCCATGTGGTTTGGGAGGCAGTCTAAGAGGGCATTGTTGACTAATCTTTGTTTTTATTTGCCCAGCATTTGCTCTAGCCATACTTTAACCTGCGTACATTTTCAAAATCTTTTAAGGCTAGAAGATTTCCCCCTGGACTTTGTGTGACCATGTATATTAATAGATAAGTAGTAGGTATGTTTTTGAAGATTTCAAGTGAAGTTTGTTCGAGGCTCCTGAGGAGATTTGCACAAACGAAAATTTTCCTAGATAGTTGGATCTTAACATCACCATGTTCATGTAAAATTATTACTAGAACGTTCAAAATTTGCCTGTGTCAAGGCTATGAGTAGAGAGCGCATGTGAAAACACATTCGGTAGGATTTGTCTATGCTTTGTGTCTCCATGGCTGGGTTTGCAATGCTGGTTGCAAAACTTGAGTGCTGCAAGGCGACTGCTTTCAGCTCTCTGTAATAAAATTTATCTGAAATAAATACATTGGAGGTGTACTTTTCTCAAATCTATTACTCCCGTTTAAGCCAAAAACATGGAACATTCTATTTTTGCACTTGATCTCTATTCGGCCTGCCTTAAAAAAAAAAAAAAAAAGAGTAAAGTCGCAATTGGGCTTATACGTCAATGTAACGCAAGATTGCAGCAGTATTTATTTTAGTAACTTATGAGGTTGGTCTATTTTGGGAGCTAAGTATTAAGAATGTATTTCTTTATACCTATGAAATCTGTGGTGATTATTTTTTATGTACATATTAGTAATTGTTATTTTTTATATGTTAAAAGTATAAATAATAATTTATAAATAAATAGTTGAATTAAAAAACTTGACAGTTCAACAATTTAAAATTAAGTTATATGTTGAATTTTATTTAAATAATTTTATAAATATTAAATAATTTCGATTCGATTTATTTTAGTAACGTTTGTTGTTAAAAATTAATCAGCTTATTAATTAATCGGTCAATTTTTGTAAATTAATAAATTCTTATAAACTATATTTTCATTTAATAATTTTTAATTAAACTTTAAATTCTTTAATGAATAAAGATTATTTTTTAATTGTAATTTAAATTCTTCAATTTTAATAAAATTTAAGGCGATTTTATAATAATTTAATATTAACTAAACCTTTTAAATTTTTATTTTATTACTTTAACTTCCAACTTTTAAAACATTATCTGTTACAAATGTTGATTCCATCCAACAGAATTGCGTGGAAGGGAACTGAAAAAACGAAAGAAATTGAATTAATAAGATAAGTTAATTAAACAGTAACAGACAAACCAACAAACAGAGACAAGACTGAATTGAAAGTCTCTCAAATCTCTCTCCCTCTGATTCTCTCCTATTCTGCTCTGGAGAAGGTCACTTTAGAGAGATTTGGAGACTCAATTGATCTCTTCTTTTATTCTTTTATATATATATACATGTGTGTGCGCGCGCGCTCACACATAACATAATGTGAGCATTCCATACAAAAAGTATAGGTATTATATCAGTTTGCACGTTGTTGAAGCTTTCTTAACAACGGGGGTTTCCTTTTGGCTATTTGAGGTTTTCTCTCCCACTCAGCCTTCTTTTCTCATTGTATATTTGGTACGTTCTTTTTGTTCTTCTTCGTTAAGTTTTGTTCACAATTGGGTAGCCTTTTGAATTCTTCAACGAGATGCTTTTGTGTTTGAAACTTCGTGGGTTGACCCAAATTTGCGTTTGGTTGTTTTTTATGTTTTCTTTAATTTGTTTCTGTGCTTCTTGACCAACTGGGTATTTAGGGTTTTGACGAATTTCGCTTAATTAAGTTAAAAACCTGGAGTATTCCTTTCAAACACCCTAACTTTAATGCTAGGTGAACATGTTATAATGATGGCTATTCAATTGTCCTGTATGTTTACAAGCGTGGTGCTGATGCATTGAGTTCAGATATTCTGATCCTCTTTCTGCCCTTGTTCAGTTTAGGGTCCAAATCTAATTCGAATATATTGGCCATATGATTCTTTGATGTTGTTATTTTTGCATATGCTTTTGTTGGTTATGAGTTTTACAATGAATTAGGATCATTGATCTGGGCAATTGTATTCATACTTTCTATTCGTACAATTTTCTACAGGTTTGACTTTGAGTAATGACGTCAACATTGCGAAGAAGGCTCCATCATGGGGATGTTGATGGGAAAAGGCATGAACACTTTGATTCGTCAGACTTTGATGGTTTAAGTGAACCGTTACTTGGGAACTGTGACAGTGATGCTGTGGCTACAAGTGTGAGTTCATGTCTTTTCTTCTGGTTTTCTGCTGATTTCTTTTAAGAAGTAATGTTTCCACATAGCTTATATCTTTGTATGTTGGTAGGCCCTTACACTAGAAGATATTTGGAGTGCTGAGCGGAGGAAGGAGCACCTTCATTGGACACTTATATTCTCCCAATTGATTGCTCAGTGGGCACAATGGTTAGGTATGTTACTTTAAATTGGAAAATCTTCTTAAATAGTAGGTAAATTTTTTGACTTGTTATTACACCTAGATCAGAGATACAGCATCTTTACATGCAGCAGTTACCGGATGGAGATACTAAGATTTTAGGGCTATTTTTAGAAATATTATGTGACTTGGTTTTTTAAATTTCAAGATGGTAGCTTAATGTCACGATTTGCTTATTAGATTGCTTTAACTGCCGATTTTGTTTTGTAAAGTTATATTGGGAGATGATTCATGTATGCCTTATGAGCTCATTTTTTTCTTACATATATTGCAATATGGATTACAAATCTGGAACATATACCTAAATGTAAATACTTTTCAATGATAAGGTATATATATTGACATTTCTTCTTGTGTTGAACTTGTTGGCTTGTCTTTATATTTATTAATGGTCTGTAAACGTCTTTAAAATGCAGTGCATAAAAAAAATATTTTGAAGAATATAGATGACAGTTATCTTTTTGTTTTTGTTGAATTGGAATTATGTCAATTTAATTGGAAAGTGTGTGCAGCCTTGATTGCAAAGCCAACTGTTATTTTGTAGGATCATATCTATTCATTATTCAATATTAACCTATGTGCCCTGCATGAGTGAAGATACTGTAGTTCTATGATTTCTTTGTATGTAATCACAAAAGTGAATCTGTTTTGCTAACGTTTTGATCTTGACTTTGATAGCAAATATTGTCCTAGGTTCTGGATCGCTTATAGGAAGATTTTTACCTCTCTTCTCCACCGATCAAAATGGAATAAACAAGAAGCTCCTCTTACCATGTCTTAGTCCTTTACAGGTATGGTTTAGTTATCTTTAGTTCATTGCTGGCAGTTGCTGAAAGTTGTCCTGCATTGTGATTATGAAGACCTTTTTTCCTTTCATTTTTCTTTTATTTTTATTTAGTTTGCAACTTTACATGATGATGTCAAAGAAAACTGTATAATACACTTTTTTCTATCATACATATTTTTCTTATGCAGAACCTTTATAGTTTCTTTTATGTTGTGTTGCACCTCTCTTGTGCATGCTATGTTCTTAACGAATTTAAATGGGCAGGAGCTGTAAGGTGAATGTTTGATAGAGATACAGAGAATAACTAACCGGAAATGAACAATGTTATGAAGGCCGCAGCGTACATAAATAATTATTGTGTGGAGGCAAACAAGTGTGTTGTATGAGTAAAGGCTAACCTTTTTGGTTAATAATGCTTAACCCAAACATGATCCTCCCAGTGACAAGCATTGTTCTATCCTGTGGGGGAACATATTTTTACTTTGATTTAAACTCAACCTAATATCTTCACAACATCTGTCTGCTAATCACACCCTAGTTCTGTTCTCCACAAATGTAAGTTTGATCAGCCCCATGTATGAGTTACACTGTTGATATCAAGAAGTTGGTCTTCTGCACGTATCTACTTATGTAATCCTACGTGAAATCAGTGAATTCTTGCACTCAAAACTGTTTTCTGTGTTTTCCAGAGGTGTTATTGTGAAAGGGAATGTAATTTTTATTTACTTTAATTGTCGGTTTTCTTTATTAAAATTTAAATTAAAACAGGTTTATTTTGAGTCATTGTTAAGTTAAGATCCAACATTTACGAGGGTAACATGATGTGTCCTTATCATGTCAGTGTTCTCGATTATAAGTTCAATGGTTCAGTTCGGATGAGGAAGAAGGACATTTTCTGGATTCTGAATTTCAGCTTGAAAGTGTGAGGTTTTCTTTGCTAAGATTGATTCCTAAACCCATTAAGTGATTTCTAGGACCTATTGGAGTGATATCACCACTTTTATTTATTACAAACACCTTAGAGTGGTTTCTAGTTCTTGTTCCAAACTCTTGGGGTGATTCCTGGACCAACTATTGCTTTTCAAATCCTTAATGTTATCTTCTAGCTACCTAATGTTACAGCATATTCATGAACATTAAATGTTGTTAACATGTTTTGTAGCGATCCTACATGATATCAAGTCTTTCAACATTGTTATATGTTTCGTTTGGCTCAATATTTTTAGTTTTGAGCATGTTTTGGATTCATAGCTTTCTATACACTATTCAAATTGATTGTGAGCATATTGAGCTTTGAATTTATTATGCCTTAAATTGGTATCATTTAAGGAAGAAAGGCTCAGAAATCTGCAGCGAAGGTTGGGGGTACCCTTTGATAGTTCACTTCTAGAGCATCAAGTGAGCTCTCTCTCTCTTTCTCTCTCGTGCACGTGGAACAAGTTTTCTTTTTTGGTTGGTTAATGTAACTGTTACACTGGCCTAGGGAATAGATCATTATTCCAATCCTACAATATGAACGAGTTGCCACTTTAGGTTGACAACTTCTTATTCTGATTGTTAAATACAAAAGTCACATTCTTCTTTTCCATGATGTAAAAGGTCTAACTTCAATGGTGAAACATTTTTTAGGTTTAATACATTTATCTGTTGTGAAGTCTACCTGAGATTCATTTGGCACTAGGTTGGGTACAAGTTCCCAGCAAGCACGTGATGGCTTTGTACTTGAAGTTAGGTGTTTCAAACTATAGCAATTGATACTTTTTTGTGGGTCTTTCAGGATGCACTTAGGCAATTATGGAGGTTATCTTTCCCTGAGAGGGAGCTCCCATCTCTGAAATCTGAACTTTGGAAGGAGATGGGCTGGCAGGGTTCAGACCCCTCTACTGATTTTCGGTATGTAGAAAATTGTTGTGTATGATATATCTTGAGTTCATTCAACTCACATTAATTCAATCCATGTGAATGAAGGGGTGGAGGATTTATATCGTTGGAGAATCTCATCTACTTTGCCATGAAGTATCCGGTTTGTCACTCTTCCTTAGACACCTACAATTTGTGATGTCAATGTTGTATTATTACCTACGTTTCAGGTGACCATATATTGCCTTACATTGCATCATGCATGGAGCTCCATTTCATGAGTGATGCATGATAAACTATTTTGATCGTTCCACAACAAATAAAATTTGCCATCTATTTCCTAGTCCTTTAAGATTATACTGTGAGGGAAGTAATGTTGAGATCAGGATTCTTGTTTTCTGACTATTATTATGAAATCATATCCGATCTAGTCTAGAACCTGGAAATGATGACATTTCTAATCATTTACATCATTTGAAGGAATTCTATACAAATTGTCTACGAAGAAGTTGAACACTCTGATGATCTTTTGTTATCTCAACGATTATCACACCTATTGGATGGCATAGTTTCCTATCAATTAAAGGAACTCAAATCCCTAACCTGATTCTGTTTTTACTTTTGCTCAAGCAGCTGATTTAATAAATTATGCCCTGATTTTTGTCTGCTAGCTTACAGAACTCTATGTACTTGCAAATTTATGGTGAGAATTGTAATTATGTTGACAATTGGACATTGTAGAATCACCATTCTTCAGTTTGTGGCTTGGATTGCAACTTAGTTCTATCCCAGTTGACCATCCTGAACAATGGATGAGAGCGTGGGGATTCAGTTTAAAACTATCATCAGTAGTTAATGAACGGGCCGTGCTTGGGATCTTTTTCTGGGCATGTGCTGTGGATGCTTTTCTTTATAGTTCATGGGAATATTGAGCTCAAGTGTAAATGATGAAAATTTCCTCAGGAGTGACTTCTTGTGTGTCAGTGTATTTGCTTTCTACTTCTGAGTCCTTCCTTCTCTTTTAAAACTGTTTATGATTCCTATCAAAACAGATACCTGTCTTGCTTGTTTGCATTGAGGTCTGCAGTTATTTCTGTTTTATGTTCTGCTTTCCATCCCCAAACAAATCAAGCGTCGTTCTGGGTCACTGTATGGATAATAGGGTTGCTTATTCTACATACTGCCATATGTTGAACTGGTTATTGTTCACAGGAATCATTCCAGCGATTGTTACATAAAAAAGATGGAGAAAGAGCTGATTGGGAGTATCCCTTTGCTGTTGCTGGCATAAACATTTCCTTTGTGTTGGCCCAAATGCTGGATCTTCAGACAGGTATAATTCCCATAAAAGGTTTAATGAGCTGAAAATTTATATAACCCCAAATTTTAACTGGTGCAATTCATGATCACTTAACCTTGATAAACATTCCAATATGTGATCACTTATTTGATATCCTACCTTATCATACTCCAACTGATATTAGATTGTTGAGTTCTTAAGAGTTCAATTATTTAATTGTTTCTTTCAGGGAAGCCATCTAGTCAAGCAGGAGTTAAATTCTTACAACTGTTGGCTGAAGATGAAATGGCATTTGACAACCTCTTTTGTGTATCCTTTCAAATGATGGATGCTCAATGGCTTGCAAAGCGCGCTTCATATATGGACTTCAATGTAACCTGTTTTGAAAAGCCAAAGTTCTAAAAATTTTAATTTCATGAATTTGATGTGCTCTCATTGGCATCATCTTATAGTCTTTTATTTGTTCTTAATTACAGGATGTCTTAAAATCGACGAGGACACAATTAGAGCGGGAGCTTGCCCTTGAAGATGTCTACAGTGTCAAAGATTTACCGGCATATAATCTATTGAGAGGATGATATCACTGCCTTGACTGTAAAAATACATCCTTTTCCTTTCTTTGTTTCTTTTCTGATTACCTTATTATCCTTGTGAAATATTATAAGGTTCCAAATTTCCACGTATATCTGTGAAGTCAAGTCCACAGATCTATCATTAAAATGAATATAATTATACCAATAAAGAAGTCACATCTAAGAGGTAATGCTAATATTTTTTTCTTTATGTTGAAATGGGCTAAACTGGGAATAAAGCTATTTCATCACCCTGCCATGCTCGAAAAAACGAGCAGGTCAATTGCCAAACTTCAAGGCGCTTAAACGTTGTGCATGCAATACTATATTTTACAAACTATAATGAGAACCAGCCAATCAATCTCTTTCGGATAGAAGTTTCATCTGATTCATCCGAAGGTTGCAAGAACCAATGATTAAGACTTTCTGATGCTTCATTAACCTATAAAAAAAGGGCAAAAAGTATTTAGTCATCCAAATTGTGAATTTGCTATAACTATATACAGTTATATTCCATCTTCAAATCGATCGTTTTGTTGGATACATTCGTTTGTGCTTCCAAGGGAAATTTTCTTTACCTGCTGGTACCAATCAGTCCTGAAGGTAATGTAGCCGAGGTTAAGAAGCTGCAGTACATCTCCCAGAATCAATCCAATCCAGATACCCTACAAAAGAGAATATAATTGTGTTGATAATAAGAATCTCAAATCCAGCTACCATAGAAATGCCCTTCTCACTTGGATTTTATATTCTATTTGGGGTTTCAATTTCGTTCCTTGGATCGGAGGTGGTAATCATTAGTAATGCGAGTCACCAATGGCGGATAGGGGACAGACAAGCAAATCACCTTTACTTGCAGACGAGCAACATGTCCAAGAATGAGTCCTACAGGCAGCCCAAGCCCAACCCCATAATAGCAAATGATGTTTGATATATGCTACTGGTTCAGCCGGATTCTGCTGAAGTTGAACGTCGTTGTTTTGATCCATGGTCTGTGCGATTCTGGCTGTGAGATACCTGCAAAATAGACAACGGCGAGCCGGGAGTTGTTTCCCGGGAGGCCCCTCTGACGCTCAAGTCAGTATTTTGATGTAGGTTTTGGCTGCTGAAAGTAGAAGAAAATAGGGTTGTAATCCTATACCTGAATCACGGTAGAATAGTACCTTATATACGCCGTGGATGCTAGGTTTACGTAGATCTTCGTATTTGCATGGGAGTCTAACTCCTGATGGGCCGAATGGGCCGTGGACTTGTGAAAATGGGACTGGGCCTAGCGCAGCCGACCCAACCATAAGCCCCCCTACTCCTCGAGTCTGAGCCTAGGGAAGGGTCGAAGGAGTATATAACATACTTAAAAGAACTGGAGTATCAGTGTATTAGACCTTATTTCAAACCTGAAATATGCATCGAAGGGCCACACCAATATTAATAGTCAATCTAAGTAGACGTACATGCAATCGAGAAGTATCTTACCACAATTCCATAGGCAAAACGTACAGTTACAACCTGTATGAGTGCATAACCGGCAAGCTCAACTTCACCAACTTGACCGATGAATGCCTGTGTCACCACTAACATACCGAACTGACTTACTTTGCCTAACATTGCAGGAAACCCAACTTTCCTATCTTCTTTGTTTCATGCCAAACTCTAGTTTTCATGTCTCCAATATCATATAAGAAGGTTTAATAATACGAAGCTAACCTCTATCTCACGTTTAGGTTGAGATTTTCTCTCTCTTGTTTCCGATAACAAGCCTCTCTCTCTTCGTCTTTCTCTCCATCTTACTCTACAGCTCCTATCTGTAGTTCTGTTTGTTCTGGTTCTTATGGATACCAACACTGAGGAGAACAGTTTGGTGAATGCGATGTATCAACGTTTAAACTTGGAGGAAGAGCAACGTATTTTAGATTATGCTGAGGAACCACATTGGGCGATCCGCAACCCCCAGAGACGACTTGGCAGCATTGTGTGGTGGGACGCCTCCTGACGGAGAAACCTATCAACTTTATGATCTTTAAGCAGATTACGGCGAGTGTGTGGCGCCCTGTCAAAGGCCTTATGGTTAAGGAGCTGGGTAACAATGTCTACCTTTTCCAATTTTTCCACCACCTTGACGTTACCAGAGTGATCAAGGACGGACCTTGGAACTACCAGCAAACTCCTATTCTACTCCGTGTCCTTCAGCCACATGAGAATCCGCGTCACTTCGAGTTGGTGAAACTGGAGTTATGGGTCCAATTGCATAACGTCCCTGGTCGGGTCGGCTGAATCTATTTTTCTAAGCCCAGCACCAAGCCCGGATGATGATAACCCAACGACTACGGCCCGCTCGGCCCATCAGGAGTAGAAGTCCCATGCAGACACAACGACTCACGTAAAAACCTA
>JAOTBA010000002.1:10273019-10294258 GCA_025629845.1 Erythroxylum squamatum
TCTTTGTTAATTGATGAGTTATGAGATATGATAGAACTTGAAGAAAGAATTTTGTTTGATGATGCTTTTCCAAATGGAAATTTGAGTTGCTTTGTATGAGGTTTTATAAGAAGAATCGTATGAATTGAATTTTGAATATGGATGTTTTCCAAAGGGAAAATTCATGATAGAAGAGAAAATGAAAAAGAAAAAAATTTATACCGTATTGGATTAGTTTAGACCGAGCGTGTCTTAGAGTTTTTCAACGCTAAGTTCTTCTAAGTTATGCGTTACCGGATGTCAGAAATTTGTTTCAGTTCGATTAAACCATTTGGTTTCTTTGATTTTGGAATTTTGTGAATCAGTTCTTTTGTTATTCGATTTCTTTGGCTTCCGCACGCTTTCAATTCGATTTGTTATTCGCATTTTGTTTTGGCTCACTTTTGGGTTTCCGTTCGATTTAGTTTCCGCTTTTCAAATTTCCGTTTTCCGTTCTATTTTTTCGGTTGGGGTCCGGTTTCAAGATCGAGTCCCAACAAGGATAGTTATCTTTTGTGATATTTTAGCTTGAATAGAAATCTCATGTGTTTGTGTTTCCTACTTCAGCTTTACATTTCGTAGTAGTATTACCCAACTTCTAAATACTCAGGATGTTCTTTTACTTTGTTTCTCTTCCACCAAGACAAATGATCTACTTAACTATTCAATTGTTATATTTTCATTTGTCATAATCGACGCTTCTACCAACAAAAATGCTACTTTAGGAGTTACTACTAATCAAAATTTTGTAGATAATAGAATGAGCTTGTTCCAATTTTACTAAATTCTGCGACGAAAGTCTTAAACTTGAAGATGAGATTGGCTCTGTTCTTGAGGCACTACAAATAGTGCAAGAAGATGAATACAAACTCGCAGAGAACGACTTTATGCTTCGAAGAAGTATCTCCAGAACCGATATCAACAACTTGACAAAGAAAGGACTGCATTGGCCTGTCGTATAGGGAAAACCAACACAAATGCCTAATTGAAAGTTGTTCTAAAGGGGTGGATCAAGTAAAGCAGGACGTTGTGAAACTTGAGCGAATGAAAGAAGTGTAAAAGGATTTAGAAGGACTTCCAAAGCAATCATAAAGGAACACTTTGGTTTGGAGATTGAGGACTAAAGTCCATATACTATAAAACATTTCACATTTTTTTTCCATTAAACTACCTTATTTGACCTAATCACCTTTAAGTTTTTCAAAGTATACTTAAGGTAGCATTTGTACCGAGCCTAAATTGAGGTTTGGTTGTGTCATTACAAATAACACTAGTGCCAAATGTCTCAAAGAAGAGCACTTCTCTAAATTGTAAAATCGACTGCTCAGTTGCATATAGAATTAGATGAAATACTTGTGCAAGAGTTGGCAACATCTTAGTAGAGAGGCTTCCCAATGATATGTGGAAGAAGCCAAGTATTTCAAAATAGAGGATTTCAAGCAGCTTGGGAACGTTATACTGTAAATTTATGAAAAGCTTCTCATGTTTCGAAGGCCATACAACAAGTCCTAGATCACAAACATCAAGGACACTTTAATAGCTAGAAATGAGATTGGTAATGGAAATGATTAAACTAGTCGATGATTGTTTAAAGCTTTATTAACTTGGCTCCACTCTGTCCATATAATGAACTTAAAAGGGCAATTTATGAATAAAATGTATTTATTACAATGAATAAATTAAGAAAATCTATTGATTGTCAATTCATATCTTATTTTGATCATATTTAAGTTAAAAGTATAATGTATTACAAATTACAATTGAGAATAATTTTATACACTATTAATTTGTAATTTATTTGAATGTTGTAGAAGAAGTTGATGCAAATACTTTGGATGAAAGCGTAGGGGCGTTTGGTTCCACTTTTGTGTTTTCTGATGTAGTTTTTAGTTTTAGTTTTTAGTTTTTAGTTTATGTTTTTCTTTCAAATAAAAACAAAAACTTATTTGGTTGTTAATGTTAATGTAGTTATATTTTTTTATCACTAATAATAATTACATATTAGATAAAACTTAAAGAGAAATTATTTTTAATTAAATAAATTTATTTAATCTCTTATATAATATTTATTAACAAATTATTAATAAAATTATGTTTTTAATAAAATAAATAATTAAAAAATTAAAATTTTATTTAAAAATTAATATTTATTTGAAATATGTTTTAATTATCAAATCAAATCAAATTTTATTTGAATATTTATATATTTTAAATTTAATTATATTTATTAATAATTATTAAAATTTAATTACATATAATTTAATTATAAAAATAATTAAAATTAAATTATTCATATTTTTATTGATAATTAATTTTAATTTATTAAATATATAATCTTGAATTAAATTATTCGTAATTTTTATTAATAATTAAATAATATATATTTAAATGATAATAAATCATATTATGAAAAAACAAACAGAACCAGGAAGCAAATATCACTTTTTATGATTTTCATAATTTTTTGAAAACCGGAAAAAATTAAAACTAAAAACAGAAATTAAAAAAGTCAAAAAATAAGTTTTTTTACTGGATGTGAAAATAAAAATTAAAAACAAAAAACAAAAATGGAACAAACACGCACAGATAATTACTTAGTTAGGATTGATCAGATCTCATATTTTCCAATTAACCATGAGTAAAGACTAAAGAGAGAAATTTCAACGGTAAATATTCAAAGTATAAACTGGTAATATAAATTGTTATAAAATCTTAATGGTAAATTTGGACTTAAATTAAGGTTTCCGGAGTACGAGAAGTCCAATATTACGCAGTATTTTATTACGGCAAAATATCTTCTACGAGAACTAGAGATGATTATGTTCAGTCAATCAATCTTTCTCGCATGGAAGTTTCATCTGATTCCTCTGAAGCTCGTGAGAACCAACGATTAAGACGTTCTGACGCCTTTTTCACCTATAAAGGGGAAACGGAAATTAGCCATCCAGCTTGTCATCATCTGAACTTCCCTTGCGTTGATTGATGGTTTGAAGCCATAAAAAAAAAAAAAAAAATCGTTCCATCTTCAAATTCAATGATTTTGTCTGATTTGAAAGGGACGTTTTACCTGCTCATTCCAATCAGTTCTCAAGGTAATATAGCAGAGGACAATAACTTGCAGTAACACTCCCAGAATCAGTCCAAGCCAGATGCCCTGTAAAGAGAGAATAGAATTACATTGACAATAAGAATCTAAAATCGAAGTACCCTTCAGACTCTCAGAATTTCTTTCTTTTTGGGTTTTAATTTGGATCTTTGGAGATGTGAATCATTAGGAATTAGAATGAGATTTGTGCCATGACCTGACAATATAAGAAACAGGCAAAAGGGACAAGGGAATCATTGAGATTTGTGCGATATCCTGACAATATAAGAAACAGGCAGAAGGGACAAGAAACTAATTAGTACAAAGCAGATTACCTTTACTTGCAGATGAGCAACATATCCAAGAACGAGCCCTGCTGGCACCCCAACCACATAATAACAAATGATGTTAACATATGCTACCATACTTTGTCTACCAGCTCCGACTGCCGCCCCTGCATGTCCAAAACGTACCATTTGGTAGACGAGAGAAGAAAAGAACTAGAAACAAATCCTCAAGAGTTCTTTTCAGTTCAGATCTATTATGGATAGAACTTGAACTGAGACCTTTCACTTGTTGAAGAAAAGCAGTCAGGCTCGCCATTTGCCTATTGGTAGATAATAGATTGAGGAAATTGAAGAGCATACCTGTGAGGACTGCCTGAAAACTATTGAGTAGAACTGAGAAAGCCACGAGGAGGGAAAGACTGGATACAAGTTCAATGACCACCTCTTCACTCGTAAACACTTGGGCTATCTGACGACCCAATAATAAACACACGATAGAAAAGAAAACCCCCACACTCAATGCAGCAAAGAAGTTGACTTTGAGAGAAAATTTTGCAGCTTTAGCATCTCCTCTTCCTAGTTCATTTGAAATTCGTACGCTGCTCATCAAAGTAATCTATTCAAATCATTTTCAAGAAATTCACTGGATGGCTCACAACGTCTAGCTTTCAAGACAGTACCTGGAGGCAGCTAGAAAGCACAAACATAGCATGTATTCCCACGCTGTGACATTTAGGCTGTAGATGAAGACATTATCAAGGATCAATTTTTGGAGACAGATTCCTCAAGAAAGCAAGACTACTAAGTGATTTGATGATCTTACCATATGGACAGTGCCGAAATTTTTGTTGCCGCATTCTTCATATACTCCGACAGAAGGATTATTATAGCAGAGTACCATAACTCGAGACTATTCCCGCCAGCCAAACAGTCAATATGAGGGCAGAAATTCAGAGATAATGATGCAAAAGACAACATTAGAATATCATGTAGTTAAAGTAATCTTACCGAGAATTTTTAGTTTTCCTTGTAAGGTTTCGTCGCATTCACTAGTACAAGTACTTTCATTATTTGCTTAAAAACAGAGCCAAAAAAGCAAACAAAACAATTCATCTGCTATTTTTACAGAACTAATGCAGTGAAGCATACTGTTCTTTTCTTTGGGAACTCTCAGTTAACTACAATAGAGACAGGAATACCTAGCGAGAGGACTAGAAGATTTTGGATCGAAGAAAGATACTCACCAAAGCATCACTCCGGAGGATATTGAGAGTTTCACCGCTGGAAGTAAATCAGAGAAGGCACTAAAAGTAAATCCTTTCCATGTGTTGGGACACCAGCCACCAAATATATAAACCAACTCCACAATTACAATCAACCAACTTGATATGATCATAGCACCCATTGCACCAGGAATTCCCCAGCTCAGTTTGCTCACAAAGATCCACGACAATAGCACATGAACTATAAATGAGACGGCAGAAACCCAGCCCACAATCATGTTCTTGAGCTGAGTCTGTAAGTACTTCTGAATGCTAAATGCGAAGGCAAAGAAGTAGAGAATAGGAATAAACCACACTGAGATAGCTCCAGCTTCGTCGGCTACGTCTTTTCCATCTCCGAGCAGTCTGAAGATGCGCGACGAGAAGACGAAGACAGGTAGCAAAATCGTAGCAGTACAACAGTTGATGATCCACGAACGCTGCAAGTAGATGCCCATCATGTGGTATTGTCTAGCTCCAAATGCCTGTCCACAGAGAGTCTCGGTGGCACTTGACATGCCCAGCTATATATGACAGGCAACCAAGTTCAAAAGCTTAAGAAATCATGTTGAAACCAAGTGACAAAATAACATATTTAAAGAACTAGAGACCAAATTGATTTGATCCCTTCTAAAGAACAGTGTTTTGAGGCGCTCTGTCAAAACTGAAATAAGCATCAAATCATCAACGTCTACGCTGCCCCGCATGAAGGCCGACAGTAACAGTCAATCTAAGTAGACAGTAGTGCAACGAAGAAGTATCTTACCAAAATCCCATTGGAAAAACGTACAGTCACAATCTGTACGAGTGCGTAACCAGCAAGTTCAAGTTGACCATGATGGCCGATAAATGCCTGTGTCACCACAAACATACCGTACTGACTCACTCTGGCTAACATTGCCGGAAACCCAACTTTCGATGTCTTCTTTATCTCCTCCCAAACTCTACTTTTCATGTCTCCAATATCATCATGCACTGCTGATCCAAGAAGCTCTTCTTCCATTGAATATATCACTTCTCTGCTTAACCTGAAACAAGCATACAATAGTGTATTACCAGGAAAAAGTTAGAAATAGCAACCTTTAAAAGCGTTTATCTTGCCATCTTTCGAGATTCCTAAACAGAAATCTAGTCTTTGAGAACTCAACATGACTAGACCAGCATAATATTTTATCAACATAAGAGCATAGTAGTTATCATTTTGTTGTGCCTCTCTGATGTGAATAATAAAATAAAGAACTATCACAATATTTTACACTACATTATCCAATATTTTATCCTAATTAAATTAAAAATAATAGGAGAATGTATGAAAACATACAATTAATTACGGTAGTTATTACTTATTAGTATAGTTTATTGAACAATGATTAAACAATATCATGTACTAAATTATTATTATATGTGTATGTATAGTTTAGCAGCATAAAAGAAGAAAAAAAGTTTAAACCTGCCCTCGCATATGTAGCTGTTTAAAATTTGGGGTCAGAATTTTGCCTCCCGTAAAAAACTTGCCTGATTCAAGCAAAGATTAATTTGAGTGTGAATAATTTAAAAGTAACTTTCCTTCTGGTACAATTAAAAAGAAAAAGAAGAAGAAAAAAAAGTAGTGAATGTAAGGGTGTCCTTAAAAGTTGCAATCATATTAAGATTTGTTGTTTTTTCTTTTTCTTTTGTTTTTCGTCCTTATGTGAAGCACTATGTGAGGTGGAAGGTGTGAGTAAAAAGTTTATCAAAATTAAGTATATATTTTGATATTCTGAAGTTATTTAGTACCAAACAGGTTGACGATGCTTGACTGTTAGTTACTTCCAAGTAGGGTTTTTGGCTACCTATAGCAGAGAAGAAATATAGTACGTAAGAGGCGCCATCAAAAAACCGTCATTAGAATATAGTTAAACCTGAGACCCGTCAGTACACCGCAGGGACAATAAAACAACATATAGTTGACTTGAAAGAGTCTCTTCTTGGTACTACAGTCAACAGAGTAGGTATAGCAAGAAGAAGAAGATAACATTTATATAAATATGTGGCAGAAGCAAGGTGATGATATCCTTTTTCTTGGAATGACATGCAAATAATTACCAGAATCAGGTTCCGTTGATCATCAGACAAGTTGCATAAACCATGTTTTCGATGTATTCTGCAAGTTGCCTAAGTAAAGCAATGAACTTTTATCTTTCACGAATTTCCAGGCAAGGAAGAGTCACTGTCTGTTTTGTTTAGCTTTGATTGAGCAGTATGCAGCATATGACCAAGAAGACAAATACCAAACTGGAGAAAGAAGAAGAAAGATAGATCAGCTTAATGAAAAGGGTTTAGTGGTGTAGCTTACTGGGAAGCTGGAGTTACAACCGAACTGTTCAGTTTCTTGGATCGCCAAATCCTTTTGTCACAACAAAACTATTGAAGGTAGGATAGAAAAGTGAAAGAAAAGAGAGATAGCAGGTCCATACATATAGATATGTGGGGCGCTTAAACTTTTCATCAGCTGATCTTAGTTAATATAAAGATATTTTTAATGTGTGATTTAAAGCAATCATAAATAAAGAAAAGCAATCAAGCAGTTGACCAATTGATGATAGGAAGAAAGAAGGAAACTCTTTGTAAAAATATAAAGTAAGTCTTAAACACATCGTCTTAGTAGTTTTATGGTAAGATTCCTTGCAGTTGTCTCATATAGGATGTTTGAGATTTCAACACTTATAGAATGTATACAAAAGTTAATTTTTACCTTTTTAAGTTATTAAAAAAAAACTATTGATAACACGGAATAGTTGATTCTGTAATTTAATAGTGAGTCTTTGATTTGAAGAGGTTTTGCTTTTTTCTAATTTAAATTTGATGTTCGTTTAGATTTTATTAATTATAATTAATTAATTGAGTTTAAATCGTCAATTTGAAGTTAATACACCAAAATCAAAATCAAATTTGAGTTTAAATATTTTGACCTAATTTGATTTGATAATTTTTAAAAACTTAATAATTATAAAATTTTAATCAAACTTGAATTTGGTTCACAAAAAATTAGCATAATTTGATTTGATTTGAACTTGAGTTTAAAAAGATTAAATTAAAATTTTCAATTTAAATATAATTATTTAAACTTAAATTCAAATATTAAGATCTCCGAAAATAGCACAAATTTAAAAATTAAAATATTTAATAAATGTGATAAAAGAAAATTTTCATCAAACCATTAATGTGAATGAAAAAAAGTTGATGATCTATGCAATATAAATTACAAATTTAATTAGGTAAGAAAATTATTATAAATGTAATTGGATTTGGACTTGGAGGGATATATATTATATTATATTATATAGTTTGATCTTTAAAGTCTTTATTAAAATTTTAAAATTTTAATATTCAAATAAAATTTAAATAGAATCAGGAATTTCTACACGTACATCCATTATTACCATGCATGCATAATCACGTGATATAATTATCACCGTGCATAATTATTAATAATTATATCACGTGAATTGAATTCATCGTTACCTATGAATTGGTTAACATGGCATAAATAGTAATTTGGCTTATATGGTTTGCTTTTTCGGACATGAAAGCCAATAACTAAGAATTGACATCATTAGCTCAAATAATTATAAACGAAACTAAGAAAGGAAGGATGACATATGTTTCTTGGACGGATCGCGTTCGACATCTGTTTTGAGAGGGCAATTGATGTGGGGATTGGTTAGCTTTTTATGCGGCGTCATTCGCCTTCGACTTTACCTTTTTATAAGTTTCCCCTTCAAGATGTCTTACTTTTCTCTTAGAAGATATGTGTGGGGTGTTTCCCCCTCGGCCCTCTGTTTAGGCCCTGCTTTCTTCCCTTCAAATATATAAAAAAAAAAAAAGAAAGGAAGGATGAATCTTGAAAGTTTGCTGAGATACTTTATACTCCATATCTGGCAAAAAGATCGCATTGTTAATTTGTTAGTAGAAAATAAAAATTGTGACTCACAATGGTTTGGTGTAATAATCAACGTGCTTTTTTTATATCTTAAATAGCATAATTAAATACTCCCAACAAAGAGAAAAGATAGATTATTATACAGGAAAAAATTTGACCAGTTTAATCGTAAAAATTTTGAACCATTCAATTTTTAGTTCAGCTTCTAACTTTTCGGTTCGAGTTACGTTAACAACTCTTGTTGTTAAAAACTGATCAGTTAATTAATTAATCAATCAATTTTTGTAAATTAATAAATTCTTATAAACTAAAATAAATTAATTAATTTTCGTTTAACAATATTTTTTAAATTAAATTCAAATCCTTCGATAAATAAAATTAATATCTTTTAATCATATTTTAAATTCTTTAATTATAATCAATCTTTAATCAGTTTTATAACAGTATAATACTAGTTGAACCTTTTAAATTTTAAACTTCTAATCTTATCAATTTAATTTTCGGTTTCATTTTTAAAACATGGGTTCATAAGCCGAGCAAAATTGATAGTAGGATTGAGGTGTTTAGAAGTATGAAATGTTTTTACACCATTCTCATGATTTGACTTTGATGAGTCAAACTTGTAGGACCAATATAGAAGCGGGTAATTGAGGAAATGAAGATGAACAGAGAAAAAGGAATAAGCCCTTGATATGGAAAGTATACTCTAGGAGAAAGAAAGGTAGGTCAGAGGGGAGTGAGTTAGTGGCTGAGGTGGCAAGTGGTTAGGTGTAACAACTAGTTTCTCGCTACGGGCACACAGTAGCTGTTAGTTAATGGATGGATGGATGGATAAGGGTACAGTATAACACACGAAAACAGGAACAAAAGAATTGATCCCTCTAGAAAGGTGGTTTTTAGGCTAAGAGGGTGTGTGCACAAGGGGGAGGGGGGAAGAGAGAAGAGAGGAATTTTGGCAGATACATCATTCTTCTTTCTGAGGAGCATTCAAAGCTGGGGGTGTATACTTGGTATCAACATTGTAATAACTTTTTAGAGTGTTCCTTTGATTCATTAATACAATATTTTTCTAGTATCCTAAAACTAGAGTTCTAACACAAACATGGCTCAAGACTAATCTGAATCATCGACACATAAAGTCATAAGGACAAACTGGGAAAAAAAGAACAGGAACAATAAGACAGTTGAGCCTGATGAAGAGAACAAAATGCATTGGAAACTTGAGCACATCGCATATAAATTTACAAATAATAGATTACAAGCAATCTGTCTCTCAAACATCTCATTTCAAACTTCACGAATGAAAGCAAAACTCATCCTTGAAGATATCAAATAATGAAAAAGGAAACAAAACCAAACCCAACTACCAACATCAAAAATCAAGATAACAGACCAAGCTATAAAATTCATAAAGCCCATCAATGCTAAAGTAAACCACAAACCACAAAAAGCTCAACCAGAAAACCTTGCCCCTTCAGCTCTGGTTCAGTTCTCCCATCTGAATCACCCAAGTTTGAGCTATAGCTGCAGAAAAAGTCTAATCTTGCCTTCTTACCAGACTAAATCCACACCTGCCAATTTCTCAAACAAACTTCTACATTACATGATCTCTCTCCTGTGTAGAGCCAGAGTGAATGTCTTCGGCCTTACTTGATTCATTTTCTTGTGTGGAGTTAACTTCATTTACTTCAGAAATTCCAGGTTTGATATCATCAGTGGAGGCCATTTCATTTTCTATTTCTGGTTTATCCTCTGCTTCTGAAGGCTCTGGTAACTCCTTAACATTATGTGCAGCTTGCGTCATAGCTATATGAGTATCTTTCGTTGAGCTTGCTTCACCATCTAGCAATTCTGAATGTGTTTGTCCACTATCATGGCATTCATCCACAACTGGTAGCTGCTCAGTCATGTTTGGAAGGATGACCTCCTCAATATCGACTATTTCATTAAGTTGCTTCAAATATGAGTCAATATCCTCCTTGGTTTTCATTTCAGGAAGTGGAAGCTCCTCGCCCGAAGCCAACTCACTTCTTTCAGTTCCTTCATCATTTGAGTTGGAAGAACCCATTAGCACCCCCGTAGCAGAAGTCAAATCATTTCTTTCATTTATTTCATCATTTGCATTTGATGATGCCAACATCACCTCTGTATTTGTTTCTGAGGCTTTTAGCTTGGTAACATCAACATCATCTCCACAAACCTGCAAATTTGAGCTGGTTTGGCCAGAATCTTTCAGATCATTACCAACCGGTTGATATACAATAGTTCCGGGAAGGATAATCTCCCCAATCTCTACTCCATTGTAGTGTTGCTTGAGAGCAATATCTCCAATAGTTTGAACTTCAAGAACAGGGACCTCATTTGTAGAATCCACTTTGTTCCCATCCTCAGGCTCATCCTTGGAACCCAATGGCCTTGAGGGCTCCTCATATTTTGGATCTGATATTTGCTGCATAGCAATATGAATGTCTTCCAAAGACTTTGCTTCAACTACTTGCAAATCTGAACTGATTTGTTCAGGACCAGTCGATTCAGCTACAACTACCTGATCCTTTATTGTGCTAGGAATGATGACCTCCTCAACATCTGCTCCTTCTCGAAGCTGCTCAAAAACCAACTCAATATCTTCAACAGACCTAACTTCCAAAACTGGGAGCTCTGCCTTGGTTTCTGTCAGGTTTGCATCATTTGGCAAAATCTCGCATTCATGATTTTCTGGATCATTTTCCTCTGGTATTTCTTCATCACCAAGTGTTTCACCAACAACTTCTTTGACACTGAAATCCCCAACTGTATCCAATTCTGACAACAGATTTTCATTAATCTCCTTTATCTCATCATCTTCTTCATTGATACTTTCCTCAGCAATAGGAGACCCATAAGCTTCTACGAGAGAATAGTTGCGTTGGAAGACCTGACCACGGTCCTCATAAACAATTTTATCAAAATTATCTTCCTTCATACCTAATCTGGCAGCTGGCGTATAATATTTAGGACTATCAGATGGGACTAAGGAAGTCATAATTCTTGAGATGATGTTTTTAGAGTCATGGATGCCTGATACAGAAACATCTCTGGTGATGCTCACATGCTCCGGAGGGTCTTCCAGGATGACGGACTGTTCCTGCATGAAGACACACTCGTTGTCATACATCACCTCTAATGGCTATCACAAAGTTAAGTTACTGTAATGAACTTCCAAGTTATCAATTGATTGCAGTAAGAATAAGATGGTACAGGCTGTTGACTAGAATCAGAGTACACAAAGGATCAAAAAGTCAATTATATGAAAGGATAAGTCAACAACAAGGATCATATGAGTGAAGTTGAAAATAATGAAGACCAACACCTATGAGTGATGACCCTTAAAAAACTTTAGAATTCTTTCTATGGCAATGTACTTCAAGAAATATCTTGTTAAGTCATAGAAGTTTTTAAGTTTTCCCTACATATTAAAGTGTCGGTGACAGCACATGATAAACAAATAACTCAAACCTCAACAATGGTGCAAATTTCGAGATATCTTTTCAACAACTTGACATTGTAATCATTGATACCCTAAAAATTCTTTCTAAACAACCATCAGTTCAAGAATAAACAAAAAAAAGAGTAATTAATTTCGGTCCAAGCAGGTTACATGAAAATGCAAAAGCATCACCAAACTTTCTTTTTTATTAAGTCTTTCTTTCTTTCTGGCAAGCAAATTCACTTGTTGTTAAGTAGAAGTTAATGCTCACACAACTTCTAAATTATGTCTTACCTGTTGTCCACCATGATTATCAACAGATGGGTCAACAATGGATTTATCTAACCAAGAGAGCTGTGGCTCCACCTCAAACAGGGGTTTCTCTTCAGAAAGCACATTTTGATGAGTAGATCCCAATGAAATAGCCTTCAAATCCACGTCTTCAGATTCTTTATCTCTTAACTCAGCTATTGTCAGAGGTGAACCTATTTCTGGAACATCTAATGTTCCAGAAGATGAAGAGGAACATGAAAGGAACTCATTGAATGATGGGGGGCTTGAATCATAAACAGCATCTTTGTGCTGACGATTAATACCCGCACAAGTTGCCAAATTGACATCTGATTCACGTGAAGATTGCGTAGAAGAGCCATGTATACCGATTGTGCTGGTTTTGGGCTCTAAAATGCCTTCCTCTTGATTTTTTTCTACAATACCACTCACAGAGTCAATTTTTGGCTCTGATAATGTTTGATTTGGTGTATCAGAATCCTCAACACAATCAGCTGATGGATCTGAAATAGGTTCAATGACTTGATTATCATCTTGTACCTTACACATCCCATCTGTAAACTGAATATCTGTAGCAACCAGCACTTCCACTGGTTTAGCAGGTTCCTGAATACAATCACTATGTGAGCCCACAATAGGCTCCTGATATTGGCCACCATCTATGTCCACACCCATGAAATGAAATTCTGAATCAGCTGAACCTTGACTTGAAATGTGAGATTCCACAATATGAGTGCTTTTTGACTCAAGAGCTGCAGAAATGGCATCTCCATTAGGAAGTTTTTCATCTACTTCTGACAAGGATGATAGGCTTGATCTACTGCTGTCCTCCTCTTCACCTTGTTCCATTTTCAGTAGTATTTGAGTTGTATTTGGTTCCACAGGAGTTGCCACTCCTGAAGCAGACATACTTGAATTGATTTCATGGTAATTCTCAACTTCTCCCAAAGTGATCCCAGCCTCATCCTGATCGGTATCTCTCTTCTCAACTTGTTCTACGTCCCCAAGGTCAGCATCTTCAGAGGATAGGCTTCCCCGCTCAACAAGAACAGAAGCATGGTCCATGTTGGAGATCAGATCTGTATCTTCTTCATTAGGCTTCTTGTCATCCTCCTCCATAGCTGAACTTAAGGATTCAGCATCGCTCACCTTTGAATCACTAAGTTCACTTAATTGTCGTTGGATATTACCATAGCTTGTTCCTTCTGTGCAAAACCTTTCGGGTACAAAGTATGGTTTCCAATGAAGATCTTGTCTGTCTTGTTTGGAGGCCCCCAGAACAGACGAACCCACGCTGAAACTTTCATGCCTTCGGAAGACTTGTTCCCTTTGTTGAAACCCTGAAAACTCCTGTTGAAAACTATCTCCCTTGAGATCAGGTTTTTCCTCGTTTGGGTCGTATGGAAGGTCAAAAGGGTTTGCTCTTGGCAATAATATCGATGGAGCAGAACCAGGAGCATCATCATATGGGTCAAAAGGGAGATCAAATGGGTTGCGTCTTGATGTTGAAATGGGTGGAATATTGACAGGAAGATCTGCCCCATCAAAGTCTATAAGATTCTTTTCAGCCATCAATCTCATGTTTCTACGAGCTCTTCTCCGTGCAATAAGACTCTCCAGACGTTGGTTTCTTTCAAGCTCTAAAGTACCTAAATCCATAAGATTCTTCTGATCATCCTCTGTCCACTTTATAGCAGATTTACTCTCGTCCTCTTTTTCTCCATCAGGCTCTTGCTCCTCTTGATCATTGTCATTATCACTGTCTTCTCCATCTTCAGGGTTTTGGGATAGCATGGAATCGGTGTAGGATCCTTGATGAGAAATTTGAGCTTGATGTGGAGCTTCCTCATCTAAAAGTGGGTGGAGCTCATCAAGCATCGGAATGATGTCTGCCATAGAAGCATCTGGTGAGGAACTCTCTGCTCCATCAGACTCAGATTCAGAAGTATCTTCATCATCATCATCATCATCCTCTTCTTCTTCCTCCTCCTCCTCCTCCTCCTCCTCCTCCTCCTCATCATCATCATCATCACTTGGTTGTTTCCAAGATAAATCCTTAGATGAGTCCAATAGTCCACCCTTACGAGCTTCAAGGAAGTGCCCCCGAGATTTATCTTCCTCTACTCCATGAATCTTGTTTCGCACATTTTCAATAGCATGGAGACTATCACTAGTTTCTCCATGGTTCGATACATCTTTCAGCCCTTTTTTCTCCTCATGAATTTCTTTCTTACTCTCTAACTCCACATCCCCAAGGTCTTTCCCCACTTCATCCACCATTTGCTTTTCAAATTGAATTTCATGAAAACCATCATCAGTTAATGGCATGTAATCCCCCAACCCATCATCTTCCTTCTTACTCAATTTGTTTTCCACTAAACCCTCCTCTTCAAGGTTTTCCTCTGATGTATCCATTGTTTTCCCCTTGAATCTCTCCAAACAAAAGCTCTCGTCTGTCTTAACAACGACAGTAGCATTCTCTGTAAGCCCTGCTTTTAAAGGTGAAATCTCATCGCCAATTACTTCTTCATCTTTCTCCTTTTCAATTTCTTTTTCAATCTCAGGTATGTTGGGTTCACCATAACTCAAAAGAGTCCCAAGCAACAGAGCAGTACAAACCAAAACAGGGGATGCAGAGACTAAGAGGGAAAACAAAAACGGAAATGATCTGTACAAAATTATCAAGTAGCATATCAAACCCAGAAGAACTGGATGGTTGCAAGCTGATCTGTACGATGTCCTAATTGAAACGCTCAAAATTCTTTTGATTTGAGCTCCAGTTCTCATTGCATCAATACCCATTTTGCCTGTACGCATCAACTTCCAATCACAATCTGCCATTTTTTTCAGTAAACAGCAATCAGAAAACCGAGACACTCATTAGATCATGAAAGTCAACGTTGAAATGAAAAGGAGAAAATCAGGAAAGAAGCGAATACTGACCTAGAAGGTCCAATCAAATGAAACGCAGAGCAACTCTGCGATGATGATAAAATTCAATATCTGAAACCCAAGATAGTTCAACAGAATCAGGTCATGGAGGTATTGTTCAGAGCTTCGGATGAACGGAAATCTGGCATCCAAACTTCAATCAAATTCAAAACCAAGAAACAAAAAGAAAATGAAGCTTACATTACCTGAGAACTAGAATCCCAGAGGAAGTGGTGCAAAATTTTGTTAAAGTTTGATACTTTTTGAAAATGCGCAAATGGGTTTAACAGAGATCAAAATCGGAAACAAATAATTCAAAAGGGTAAAATGTAATGGAATCTTCTTTTGATTTCTTTCTATTGCTCTCTTTGATTGCTCACTTTTGCAGCTCATCAACAGCTATGAAGAGCTTTCTCTGCACTTCTTTGTATAACTTTTGGCATTGAAATTGTGTTTCTTGACAAACGAATCAGAGAATTGGTCCGCACAGAAAGGTGAGAAAGAGGAAAGTGTAGGATGAGCAGATGGCAATTGGCAACGCAAAAAGAAAGAAAGGTGACGACCATGTCTAAATGCTAATTTCTTTTCTATCTTCTTATTTTGTTATATTATATAACCGTACCAAAAGAGAGAGAATTATTTTACTTCAATTTCAATTAATTATATACATAGCATTAAGGTGTTGTTAATCAGAAGCTAAAGTGAAATACATATAATATTGGGTTGGGTCTTGGGTGTGGGTGGGAATGATGATTACTGGCATGCTTGGCTTGGATTGGATTGGATAAAGAGCATGTTCATTGTTATTCTCTTCTCTTTGATCTCTTTCCAAGCTGGATGTTGGGTTTTGGGTCCACTTTCTTCAATCCATAAACCAATAAAACATGTATTACTAAATTTACTGTAGGACCTTCGCTTTGTTTCAAACCCTTTTGAGTCTCTAAACCCCCGAGGCAAAAATATTGGTGTATTACACAAAATGGCGTCCCAACCAAAGCGGCGTTCCTCTAAGCAGCAGTTAAACTCCTCCATCGTCACCAAGTTCACTAACTCCGACATCGTTTCCAAGGGCAAGCAAGCAGCCGGCGACGCCGCCTTCGTCACCAAGAAGCTCCTCCGCAGCACCGGCAAGGCCGCCTGGATCGCCGGCACAACCTTCTTGATTCTCGTCGTCCCTTTGATCATCGAGATGGATCGCGAGCAGCAGTTTAATGACCTCGAGCTCCAACAGCAGAGCCTTCTGGGAGCCCCGCCCGTCGCACCGACGCAGTAGGGTTGGACTCGATCTGGCTCTTGCGATTTAGGATTCGGGTTTTGGACCTGCTGTTATTGTTGTAATGATGCTACCCTCTCTTAATTTTGTATTTCCCTCATAAACTTCATGATTTTGCTTTTATTTAGGGTTTTGTTCTAATTAATTTGGGTTACTGGTGTTTGCTTGGCTTCGTGGAAAAAAAACATTTATTGTAGACTAGGTATTTTATTTATTTGTCAGAAACAGACTGCATCATCTTCTCCAGGTGTAGCACAAGCCTAATAAAAAAACAGGCTTTCAAGAATGGAGGGCCTAAAATAGTATACACACCAATTGCTCATGTTTGTTCCAAATTCATAAATGAACCGATTCAAAGTTCTCCCAAAAGTTGAAGCTGAAATTGTTGTTGAATTCATACAAAAGTTCAAGTTGGCAAAAATGAACTACTTGTATGCTTATTAATTTAACTCAACAAATCTTTTATACTTCCCTGCGACTTGGAGCTACTTCTCTGTAGTTAAAATGGAACAATTTTCATAGGATTAGACAAATTATACAAGTACAACCTTAACATAATATCTTGTGCTAAGTCAAGTCTCAGTATTATCACACTCACACTATTATCACTAGTGAGTGATTCATGTTATAGGCTAAATAAAGAGTTTCATCAAGGCAAAGGATAGAATGAGTAGATGAGTTTCTTTCTCAGGCAGTCAAGTCTACTTATTGTCACCCACACTCTCCTATCAGGTGGTCACTAGACTTCTTTTAGGGTCTTCTGCAACTTCTCCTAAATTACCAGTCACAACAGCACTGCAACTAAGTGACAGGCCCTCAGTTTCCTCATCAACACCCTCCACTTCGGGGCTTCTTTCACCTTCATCAAAAGCCAAGGTATCTTGCATTGGATCCTGTGATCCTGATTTCTCCGACTCAAGAATCAAAGATGCTGGAATTGGAGGTGAAGGTGCAGAGTTCACTAGATCCTCTATCTTTTTGTCATCCTCTTTCATCCACTGCCCATAAGCTTCATAGTTAAAACCAGATGAGTTTGTCCCGCCAAATGCAGAATCAAGCTTATCCTTATCAAAGAGCTCTTTCATCATCTTTTGGCTTTCTGGATTATTGCTATATGCAAACTTCACTTTCCTGTATGTCTTCGGCTCGATGAAAGGTTTCACCATCTGCAAAAATAAAACACAAGTACAGTCATGACATTGCCAATTACAGGTCTGTTATGCAGAAACGATTTGAGATCAACCGAAGATTAAAGCTCAAGATGAAATATATGGCACGGAAGTAACAATAACTTACTGTCCAAAAGGATTCAAATACTTTAGGGGGATTGAATAGTATAGCAAGAGCTAGTCTCTCAGGATAGTGATTTTGCAGGACTCTAATGGTTTCCTTGGTTGACTTAACAGATATGGAAGCCATTGTCCACCCTTGGAAATCAACTAGCCAGATCATTTGCTCCTCATTTGAAGTCATTATGGCATTTTCAATACAATAAACCAAGTGTTTAATCTGTCCTTCAATCGCATTTGTATTCTAGCAAAAGACATTGTTCGATCAAGTGAAACGTATGACAAGATGCAGAACAACAGAAAGCACACTTGGTTAAAAATTTTAACATTAACTGATCTACCTGGTAACCAGGTCGCATTACAAGAACTGTCCTCCCATTCTTGTCTACAAAATTAGCTCGATAGACTTTTCCTGTTTTAGCTTCCATAGCAACATCGTCCTAAAATTAAGAAGAAAGTTTGACTTATCTTTTATCTAGCAAGAAAACTGTTCTCACACATCACGATAGTTGACCAGTTAAGCCATATAATTAGCATCCACAAGTTGGAGTATTCAGTACATGTGAGACTATCATAGTTTAAATTGTAAAATGTCATTAAGCCAAAGCACCAAAGTGCACATCTAACACTATAAGGGTGGGGATATCATATCAATACCTAATACTCCTTGTTTTCTTCGCTGCAATTTAGAGGTCAAGCCTTTTGATGTTAAGAACAGTAAAACAAGAAAATAAATATTATACTTACCCATCTGATCTTCTCAGGCTTGAATTGCAGCCTCCATTTCAAGGTTTCTTTCAACATCTTGGCTGCCTTTTTTTTGTTCCAGTTCCTTGCTCTGAGATATCTTGATATTGATGCATCAGAACAAAGTACAGGAAATTTTTCTGCAACAGGACCTATTATCTTCCTAACCTCATTAATCTGACAACAAGTGAAACCAGTTAGCTCACCTCCTAATTGCTCCACTAACTCAGTCAACAATTGAAGAAGAATAATAGAGATAACAAAGTTTCAAAACTTCAAGAATTAGATGGAAAGTTTATTTTGTTGGATAAAATTAGAACTACAAAAAGTTAAAACTTAAAACTATGACGATATGTTTCAAATTTAGCAGTTTTCATTGTAACAAGCAAAGTAATATGGCACCATTGGGCTCAACGAGCAAATTTGGAAAGTAAGGTTAATATGATGAGAAAGATTTCAGAAAATGGATGATGAATTACTCAGTCTACTAGTCCAATTACCAAGCCAAACTATAAAACAAAATTTAGAAGCATAAACAAGAAACATGTTGTATAACCATCATATCCAATTGAAGAAACCAAATAAATCCATGTTAACAAGACTTCTCCATTCCATAATGTCAAGAGTAAAGGCTTAATCGTAAATAATACACAGCATAAACTACTGCCAAAGATACCTTCACAGCCTGCTCTTCTGCTGAAAAAGCTTTTTCTGTTGCATTCCCATATGACTTTATGGAAGACATCTTTCAAACTATTGTGGTCACTGGTGCTGACTGATATCGAAATATGAATCAATTACCACTTCTAGAATAAAATGAAAAAGTTCAATATTGAGGCAAAGTACTAGTTATATTTTAACATCCTAAGACTGGCGCATAAATAGTATACAAATGACAATAGACAGATCTATGATGGTTATCTTTGAACCTTGGATCCACTACTTCATTATATTCCCTATGCATTGACAAATAGTATAAATAGGTAAGGAAACAACCACGTTTCCAGTGGAAAGCTATTTGATTTTTCGTAACAACAGCCATTCTACGAGATATTAGAACTCTCTCTGTCAATATGGAGATAATGTACGCAACAATGAGTTCCAACAAGTTTAGCAGTGCTCAAACTTGCGCAACATATTTCATAAATCCTACACAGTTAAGTGATTTCTTAGAGATGTCATGTTTATCTGATTGGAACTCAAATTGCTTAATCCAGCTCTGAAAAAGGTGTTCAATAAGGTGGCAAATCCAGCTCTGAAAAAGGTGTTCAATAAGGTGGCACTAACGCAAAAACACATACCACGGTTTCACTTATAGCTGTTTTAACAATTTAATAACTAGTACAGAAGACTAACTTTGTTGAGTCTCGCTGTCAACGAGATGCAAGAAAAGAATTCATCAATCATGAACACAAAATTATGAGTCTAAACTAACACGAGAACTACATCTGGTACTCGAATTCAATGTGGTTCAAGGCACCAGTCTTCATTCACCTCTACCCCTCCACTAACAAATCCAACCAATATCTCTATTGGTCATCAAACTCTCTCGAAGTTTCACAAACCCGATATTGTAATCAGATTTGTTCTGAAAAGTAAGAGGTCATAACATAGTAAGGATTTAATCTTGAAGGCCTGAACATTATTAACCTTCTAACAATCCTTTGAACTCGTATCTCTGGCTAACCAAAAAAGAACCCTTATGTTGTTTCCGCCTACTAATAGACACCTTCAAGTTCAACATTTGCAATTCCAGTAACAACTAAATCATGGCACAAATTCAGCAGTGCTTCAAAGTAAAATAGAAACGCGTAATCACACTACCACACCGTCACTCAGACACACTCCTCAACAAGACCAAGTTGGGTATATTTCCATAACCACATCCCTAAGACCCACTATTTGAACACAACGAGGGAATTGGATACAGTAGCGATGCTCATAGCACTTGACAACCAATGAAAGAACATGAAACAAATAAAAAGGGAAAAGAAAAAGCATAATAATGCCCGGATCCAATGTTAACTTATAACCCAAATAAAAGAGGAAAACAGACCTCTTCTTAATTTTCAACGGGATGGGGATGGCCTCAGTTCAATTTGCAAGAAGAGAGGTTCTGTGTAGAAAGAAGGTGAGAAATCCTCCCCTACCTTTAAATAGCATTATCTTCTACCAAAAACTTGGTTTTCTTGTTCACACGAACAGACGGACGAATCAGGGAATCTATTTTTAGGATCAAACAAGACAGAGTATGTCAGATGTTATTGGGATTGTCATCACAATACAGTACCGATCAAACAGAGAACAATATTATAAACAGTAAACATACACAACACACTCCCAAGTCCCAAGGACGAGGAAAGTCGGACACACGCACATTTGTGTTTTTTGACTGGCCGGTGTTGTGGGACATTGACACTTGGCAGTCGCGATTCTGAGCAATGTTTGGGCTTAATCGCACCTATATTTCATGGCCCAATTTTAAAAAATATTTATACAGCAAAAAGTTATAAAAATAATTTTTTTATAAAAATACAAAAATAAGATTACATATACCGTAAAACTTCTATAAATGAATATTTTTGGGACCTAAAAAATTATTATCTTATACGGAGTTATTAATTTATCGATAAATGAATATTTTATTAATTTATCGATAAATTAATAT
>JAOTBA010000002.1:10327760-10346614 GCA_025629845.1 Erythroxylum squamatum
AACCTAAGGGAAAACTCGGGTTAATTTTTAACCCACGATTAATAATTGCTAGGAGAGGTTAAAGAACAACAAATTAATAAATTATGCTTGATTAGGGTATAGGCTGAGATTGAACCAAAGAACCGGGTCCCTACCGAATTCCCCACCTTTTTCATTTTATTGCATGTTTTCTTTAATTTGTTTTTATTAGTTTCTTTAATTTTATTTTCTTTTTTGAAAAATCCAAACCCCCCCCCATTAAGTGTAAACACCAATTAATTTCATTTCATAACTTTACACACACTCTCTGTGGGATCGACCTAGACTCGCCATTGCTACAGTAGTAGTCTAGTTATTTTAATTTTGATTAGCGTTACGACGCGCGGTCAATGGGATAACGGGATGTTACAATTCTCCTCTCCTTAAGAAATTGTCCTCGAAATTCTTACTTGATTGTGTGAACAGGTGGTAGTATTGTCTTCTTATGTGCTCCTCCATTTCCCACATTACTTCCTCACTCAAGTAATTCTTCCAAAGGACTTTCACCAGTGAAATTACTCAATTTTTCAGCTGTTTTGTTTGATATCCCACTATCTTGATCGATTCCTCAACATAACTTTGGTTACTAGCTATTTCGATCTCTTGAGCTGGTAACACATGCATTGGATCCGATTGGTATCTTCTGAGCATACTCAGATGAAATACATTGTGTAATAGAGACATCTCATTTGGTAAAGCTAACATGTTTGCCAATGGTCCTATCCTCTTAATGATCTCATAAGGACCAATGTATCTAGGGCTTAGCTTACCCTTTTTACCCAACCTCAGTACTCCCCGCCAAAACAATAATCTCAGAAACACTTTCTATCCTACACCGTATTCCATATTACTTTGGTGTTGGTCCACATAGCTCTTCTGTCTATCTTGAACTGCTTCAATTCGACTTCGGATCAGTTTCACCTTATCCACAATATCATGAATTAGTTTTGGGCCTTCTACCATTCTCAAACCCTCTTCATCCCAATATAGAGACGATGGACATTTCTTGCCATACAATGCCTCATACGGAGCCATTATGATACTACTTTGATAGTGGTTATTATATACAAACTCAATTAAAGCTATGTACTGATTCGATGCTGCTTGAAACTCCAATACACATGCCCTAAGCATGTCCTCTACATTCTTGATTGTCCTCTCACTCTGTCCATTTGTTTGAGGATGAAATGTAGTACTGAAGTTTAACTTTGTACCTATAACTGACTATAAACTCTTCCAAAACCTCGAAGTAAATCTAGGATCCCTGTCCGACACAATGGACACTGAAACCCTATGCAGTCTAACTACCTCATTTACATAATTTTGAGCCAACTGATCTAGTGAGTTATTCTCTCTCACTAGTAAGAAATAGGTCGACTTAGTTAATCGATCCACCACAACCTATATAGCGTCATTTTGCCTCAAAGTCTTTGGCAATCCCATTATGAAATCCATGGTAATTCATTCCCATTTCCACTCTAGAATAGGTAACGAATGTAGCTTCCCAACCGAAGCTTGATGCTCAACCTTAATCTACTGGCAAGTTAAACACTTAGAAATATACTCCACTATTTGCTTCTTCATCCCTGGCCACCAGAAATGTTGCTTTAGTGTATTATACATCTTGGTGGTACCAGGATGCATAGCATAAGCGGCTACATGAGCTTCCTCTAAAATTGTCTTTCTCAATTCATCTACATTAGGCACATACAGCCTTTGCTTCAGCCACGGTGTCTCATCTCTCAGTTCAAACTCAGAATCTGGTTTCATTTTCAACCTCTCAATAAGCTTCACCATTTCAGGATCTTTAATCTGAACTTTTTGGATTCTGTCATGCAATATCAGTCTCAGTTTCAATTAGCAATCAATGCCTCATTCTGCTCTAGATTCAACTCCACATTTATAGCTCTCAATTGAATTAAGCTTGGCAACCTCAATAATTGAATCTTAGCTACACTGCTATTCAACTTTCTACTCAATGCATCTGCTACCACATTAGCTTTTCCTAGATGATACTCAATCATAAAGTCATAGTCTTTCAACAACTCTATCTGTCTCCTCTGTCTCATATTTAATTCTTTCTGACTTAATAGATACCTAAAACTCTTATGATCAGTGTATATCTGGAATGTCTCTCTATACAGATAGTGCCTCAATATCTTTAGAGCAAAAACAACTATAGCAAGCTCTAAATCATGCACAAGATAATTAATCTCATGAGATTAGTGTATATCTTGAATATCTCAATATTTATAGCTTGGTAACCTAGATAATTGAATTTGAGCTACACTGCTATTCGACTTTCTACTCAATGCATCTGCCACCACATTAGCTTTTCCTGGATGATACTCAATCATAAAGTCATAGTCTTTCAACAACCCTATCTGTCTCCTCTGTCTCATATTTAATTCCTTCTAACTCAACAGATACCTCAAACTCTTATGATCAGTGTATATCTGGAATGTCTCTCCATACAGATAGTGACGCGAATCGCGGAAGACTTGACGTCGAGGTGATGAATTGGAATTAAACAAACAAGAAAATAAAGGATACGCAAGGTTTGATTTCTACGACACCTCTCGGAAACTTGTTCCGAGCAATCCCAATGATCAAAATAAAACCAAGAAACGAACAATCAACACGCCACAATTGAGAAAACAATTGATAAGTGAAAGATAGTTCGGAAAGTAACAAGAACAAGAGAACAAGGTTCTCCCTAAAGCCAACGGCACTCAAAACAACATGATCTCCTCTTCTAAAACCCTAAAACATAAATATAAATACTTAGGTCAAATAATAAAGAGTTGGGCTAAAATACATGGAAGCCCAAAATAAAACGAAGTCCAAAAATTAAATAAATAGGTCTGATAGGCTCTTAGGCTTAAGTGATGAAACATTAAATAGCCCAAGTCTTCGTGTCTTCAAGCTCCAAGTATATCCGGTCCAAGGATTTGAGTTAATGGATTAGTTTGGGCTCAATTCCATTAAACTCTCCTCCAATAGGCTCGGAGTTCGCCATCTTGTCAAGATCCTTACTCTTGCTCACATCAGTTTTACCAATCGAACAAACTCAGAAACCATACCCATTCCTTAACTTTTAAACAATCCATATCCATGAACAAACTCAGAAACCATACCCATTCCAGAAAATGAAAGAGAGAGAGACAGCATCACAGAAACAATCAGTGTTCAACATAAATTCATAAAGTCAAAATCCTTTATGATAACCCTGCTTTGGTACCAATTGTAAACAAATAATGCACAATCGATTAACACTTGACATACCGGAATACATTATAGTGTTTATAAAGATTGATTCCCTCTCTGCCTTATCTTTTTTAGTTTTTTTAATTAGTTTCCTCAATGGTTCATAAACCTCTCTCGATAGTTTTCTAAAACATACAAACAATCAACATGTCTATTATTGCATTTTATTCGTAAAGGAGGGAGGAAAAAGGTCACGGACCTATTGAGGCCAACTCTTTAATATCCAATAATTATTATCTTAGGTTCTTTTGATTGGACTCAAATTCAAAACTGACATGGGTCACTAAATATTCTAACAAAGAATATATATATTAATACAACAATATAATTTGAATTGAAATATGATAAAAAATCTTAAATCTAACTAACAAAAAAGTTCGGATTTGGGTTCACTTTTTTTATATTGAGTCTAACTCAAAATTAGATCCTCCTTTTTCAAGTTAGATTAAAATTAGACTTAAATTTAAATGTATCAATTCTTTTTAAATTTTGTTCGATCTTTAGGTGACATGCTTGATTAATTGCTATTCTTTCTTGTCTCTCAAAATAAGCGTGAAAATTTTAATTGATTTTTCATTTTAAATTCATTATTTTGTAAGTCACTAATTCATCTTCAAGATAGGACCCACTGAAATATACAGTTGCTACCACCGTAAAAAGTAAAAAATATAGCAATCTATAGTTGAACTAGAGGAAATTTTCAGTTGGCTCATTCGACAATAATAGAAGGGACCATCTCTGGCTAGGTCTTTAGTGGGGTTGCATTATGCATTATTTTGGTTCATGGTGCAGGGATAGTGTTGTTGGACTCCGTTTCTAGAGTTCAATTCTTACTTTGATACCATAACTGTAAGGCCTCGTGGTCTTACAAAACACAAACCCGACGTCCTAAGTGACATCCGGACGCGCATCTCATAAGGGTTGGCATGCCCACACTAGTCAGTCATCATAATCAAACTCATTTCTTCTATTTTAGAACAGATTTTGGGAAACCTCAAACCGGAATTACAATTCAACTTCTTCAGGACATTTGTTCCCTATTGTCTAAAATTTCTAATGGCATCAAAATCATTCAATTTGGTTCAAAAATCTTAAAGTTATAGCCCAAATATTTTCGGACTGTTATTAAACTGAACAGTGCACTATATTTAACTTCCATCCAGAAATTGAAAGTCCTAGAGACTGAATTAAAATTCTACCTCTTCAGATAATTTGTATCTCTATGTATGTAGTTTATTTGAAACAAGGATCATCTTATTTGGAGCTCTACAGTTCAAAATATCATCAAAATACTGAAGTATGTTTAGTAACATGTCCAATTCATACTCTTCCAACCGATACCTTTATTTTGATTCAATCAATATTTTCAAGATCAACACCAAAGGCTACCAATTTTTATGGAGAGCTATAAAAATGTGTTAAGAATCTATTGGTTCAAGAATCACTTCATTTGGAGGTCTGATGATGAAGTTATGGCCAAAAGCATCAAACATGATTTTGTCTTCAATCATACTGAACCTATTTCGGGACAATTGACTTAACTTTTACTATAGATATCAAATTAAGGTCATTCTAGGACGGTTTCAAAGAGGACTTCTAGATCTACAACGTTCATGAAGTCCTTGAAGAGAGATTTTGCCATCTAGAGGGTAAAAATCTAGAATTCCCAAAAGCGTAGATGGATTAGACGAAGATTTAGTCTAAGATGAATTAGATGAAGGAATTCAGTCTAAGATGAATCAGACGAAGGGATTCAGTCTAAGATGAATCAAACAAAGGGACTCAGTCTAAGATGAATCAGACAAAGGGATTCAGTCTGAGATGAATCAGACGAAGGGACTCAGTCTAAGATGAATCAGATGAAGGGACTCATCAATCTAAGATGAATCAGACGAAGGGACTTAGTCTAAGATGAATCAGACGAAGGGACTTCTATGGGGTCTTTTTCATATAACCAAAAGTTCTAAAGCACTAACTACACTCTCCAAAGCATCTCCAATGGTTCCTACGTCCATTCTAACATCACTTTCACTCATAATCTTCCCAAATTTGCTTATTATATTACATATCATTCCTTAAACATTCAGTTACCAATTTGGTTGTATTCAACTCCCAAATCTCAACTCAAATGACTCATCACATACAACAAATTATCATCCTTACTATAGTTGTTCTGTATATACATCCTATGCAGCATTACAAATTATAATGATCATATTTCTCAACTCTGATATTCAAAAATTGCATACTTTATACCGTTGGAAAGCTAGAAAGATAATCTACAACTTCCAAGAGGACAACTTCGGCTAATTCAACCTAGATTAATACAGTTTTTCCTCTAAAGTCAGAATACAAATTTACCTTTATGAAAGACTTGACAATTTTTCCCAAATTCACTTCCTCTAATGCAACATCATTCTTATCCATTCAACTACATCTCATCATTCATAATTCCTATTTTCTTTTCCATAACATCTCACTTATGTGTGTGTGTGTATATATATCACAACAATTCATGTTCAAAAATCAACAACTCAAGTTGATAAGTTCTTCAAGTATATTTAATTTCAACTCACATCATCTATACACAATTCATATTTCATTAACACCAAGGATAAGAGTTTACAAAGCTTTAATGGCATTCCAAGCCACATTACATCGTCAGTATCAAAATTTAAAATACAAAACCCAAAAATTCTCGAAATGTGTCTAAAGCTTTGTTTTTACAAAATCTAACTTAAATTACAAAAACATTGCAAAAGTGGAATCATGCCTCGACTCTTGGTTACTCGATCTCATTCTCTTCACCTGAAGATAAGACGGAAAGGGGTGAGCTTAAAAGCTCATGGGTAACAAGTTTATAACGAAAAAATAAGCAAAACCTTTGAAAACATTCACCTGTCATAGAAAATTCTTATTGAAATCCATAAAGCACATGTTTTTCAAATTCTCATCATGTAGTCAAATTCGCAAACTACAAAACATGAATGCATCAAAATAGTTCACATATCATAAGCACATAAGCACATTAGAATGGTTTGAGTGGATCCAAAACAGAACGTACTACACATTCCCCATAAGAGTCCTGTGTAGCCGTAAACAGAATGTACTATCATAATTCCATATAATGGTCTTGCGTAGCCGTGAACTTAGAGGAGTCCATGAAGGAGCTCCATGCCACTAGTGGGCAGGCTGGAGAAGCCTTTTGTCAAAGTGCACTTGACTTAACTTAAGAGACCGCCACAAACTCATATAACACGTATTTCATAACTTGTAAACATGTTGCCCAAAATGACATATTTTCGAAACTTGCTTTCATAAACATAGTATCTTTTTAAAATCATTTTCCATATCACAATTCATACACCAAAACATGTAGAAATTTTGCAAATCATTCAAAAGTAATAAAAGCAACATTTATGACGTAATTGAAATCATTTTATTTTCTTGATTTGGAAAAACATTAATGGCTCATTACTCAATTATAAACATAAAACCCACCTTGAATTCATTGCTTAAAGACTTGCTTAAAATGCATCTTCTCTTGTTCCTCTTGCCTTTCTTGATTTCTTTCAACAATGGCAAAACCCCAAATTCAATAGGGTTGCAAATTTGAAAACCCACAATGAAAAATCACTAAAATTGATTCTAAAATTCTTAAACCCATACATTTCTTAAGCTTTATGAACCAAAACCCTTTCAAAAATCCAAAAGATTAAGTATAACCTTACCTTGAATCTTCACCAAATGAAGAGTTTCTTAGCTTTAATGAAAGCTCTTCTCTTCCTCTAGCTTTTCTCTTCTTGAACAACTTCAAAGTCTCTCTTGAAAACTAAGAATGATCAAAACCTAGCTTATTTTCTCTTATTTTCTCTCTTCTCCACCGAAACTCTCTTTCTTCACTCTTCTATTTTTGTTCCTCTCTCAATTCACGTTTTTTCCTTCATAAAAAGCAAGACACTCTTTTCTTCTTCCTTTTATGCCCTTAATGAGTCTAAATTGTCCATTTTGCCATTCCTTATAAGCTTATGGTCTTATAACCTTAAGTGATCTTTCAAAAATACCCTTGAACAATCTTACTACCTTAACACTTTAATTCTATTAACCCAAGCAATAAATCCTACTAACTTTGATATAATTAAATAACTCCAAAATAATTAATCTATCAAAACCTCAAAATAATTAATCTATCAAAACCTCAAAAATTATTTAAATGATGCTTAACTTCAAAGAAAAAAATTCGGGGGTCAATAAGTGCTCTCTGTCATTAGCGTGTAGTTAAATTTGTAACAGGTTCTTGAAAGCTTTCACCACCAAAAGCATTAATCGAGTTAATGAAGTAAATAAGAGATTTAAAAAAATTATTTATTTTTTATTTCTAGTTTTGCTTTTTCTTGAGTTTCATAAGTTAAATTATAAAAATTACTTTTTGTCTTATGCTCTTTTGTCATAATTTGAATCGTTGTTTAACTATTTAATGTTAAGTATTAATAGTAACTAAAAATAAACATTCTATAATTAATTTAAAATTTTATTTTTTGAAAAATAAAAATAAAAATTATTTAATAAATATAATTCAAATTTAGAATATCTTAAAATACATAAAATTTGAACAAAATAAAATAACTAACAAATAAATATTAATTTGAAAATTTTTATACCAATAATAAAGTTATAATTATGTTGACATTAACAACTAAGTAGGAGCCAAACCAAATAATAAGCATCCAATGGAATACCAGAGAGATTGAATAACAAATTGGTACAAGGAAATAAACTACACCTATTGAAAATTATCTAAGTAGAGTCATCTTTCATTAAAATAAGACATAATAATGACGTAGGGTTTATATAAATTACCTTAAAGTTTTGAATTGAAGTATGATATATTAGATGTCTATAAACTCATTTGAACCTAGTCTAATTTCTCCTCCTTATCAAAATTTTTCATCAATATCAGAGTTATAGCCTAACGAATAAGATTCGTAGATTTGAGTAAAATTAGCTTTCACCGCCAAAAGCATTAATTGAGTTAATGAATTTCATATACATTTATTTTTTAAAAATATAAGTAAAAAAACGCGGCGAAAGGTTCGTCCTTCGTCGTGCTGGCTCTTTCATTTGTCCGATACAGGCCAAGTTATATGAATCCTGTGGCGATCCGTAGCTATAGAAATGCGTCTCTTTCACTTGACATCTCAGCTTTAGGCACAATAAATACGAGATTCTTGAAAAAAAAAATTCGTTTGTCCGATACAGGCCAAGTCATAATCTCTTTCACTTGACATCTCAGCTTTGGGCATACTAAACACGAGATTCTTGAGCCAGTTGGCGTCAGTACACATTATTCCTCTAAAAGCCTAAACATCTTTCTGTCAGCAGTAACTGCTTTGTGGTACCAGTTTGCTCTAAATACCTAAATATTATCTCTCTATCACAACAGCAATAGCTGCTTTCGAACGTGGATGGTACCACAATAATTGGCATTGTTTGCTCTAAATGCCTAATGTTTATCTATTTATCAGTCACACCACATCAGCAACAATTGCTTCCAAACGGGGATGGTACCACGGACATTGTTTGCCGGCGAAGAGACCAAAATATTAAATTTGATGTTTTAATAAGATCAATTTATTAAAAAAAAAGGGCACCAAAATTTAACACTAAAAAGATATAATGAATAGTAATAAAGTTGTCTTTTTATGATTTTTAGTGTATGAATACCAAAAGTTGTAAAAAGATAACTTTGTCAATTTTCTTTTTAATATATTCCTTTTATGTCCTTCTCACGATTTAATTTATTTACATAATTTACTAAGTAATTAAATTTAAAATATATATTACTTTACACAAAATATATTACTACAAAGATCTCATTGAAACATTTAAATGACACTAATATTGAATATAATATTAAATTTATTTGTAATATTTATTTGTAATTCTTATTTATAAGTGTTATAAATTCACTAATAAAATATGTTAAAAATAAAAGTAAAATTGTAATAAAAGGTACATAAATTTAAACCACAATATTGATTTAAAAAATTAAAAACCAACGAAAATATTTGAAATTATAACTAGACCAAAATAAATTACAATTACAATCAGACTCGATATTACAATCAAAATAAAATTACAACAATCAAATTATAAGTAAAACTAAAGGACTTGAGAATATTAATTTAACATAGATAATTAATAGTTTGGAATGTCATCCTCATTTCCTACAAAATCAGAATATTGGCTAAGGCCACTAGATGAGCTAACTCCTTCTTGAAGTTCTCCTTCTAAAGCTAACTCCTCCTTGAGGTTCTCCTTCTTAAGCTCTTTTTGTGTAAATTTTCATTTGTCCATTTCTGAAAGCTTCACGCATCATTGTATCTTTGATGGAATCCAAATCTTTGCATAAAATTTTATTATCTTTCCGTCTTTGTCGTAGCTTTAATTTTTTTTGCCTCATTTTGAGCTCGTAACAACTGAAGTTCTTAATTTTTTCTAGAAGAGATTAACTTTCATGAAACATTCCTTTTATTTCTTTATTCATGGACATAAAAAGTTTTTTATTTCTTCATTTTGTTCCTTTTTCATTTTTTTTCTTCCTCCCAATAGGACGATTAGCTACATCATATCTTTCAATAAATGGATCTTCAACTTAAAAATCATTGTTTAAATCAATACAAAATGATGATGATCCTATTGAATTATATGATTTTTGAGATTCGAACGGTGACATTTCATTGCACTTAGATCGTTTTCGATGACCCGACACTTTCTCTTTGCTAGTATCAGCATATTTCTCCATTTTTCTTGAATTGACCATATATGATCAAATTTGAAACCTTTTGAAATTTTGGATCTTAAATGAGTAACTCTTTTACTTTCTCAATTATAAATGCAATTATAAATTGTGGATCTTCAATTATAAATGTAATGCACATGAGACTCACTTTTATTTATCCCTTAGTGGATACCGGGTACAATAACAACTGAGCCAGAGGCTCTTATCACATTCTGAGCTCTAAGCTCTTTTTACTGGTGACTCCAGTCACAACTGCCTTTATCTTTCATGCATTCATGTAATGAAATGCATCACATTTACATATTTTTAATAGTCATCAGATTTTAGTTTCACATTCAAAGCACATTTATCATCAGACCTTGGTCTGGCATTCAACAATAATGTTGAGTAGCATTTATTTCATCAAATTCACATACAATGAGCACTTCCAATATCTTATTCATGCATCAAACACCTCAGACATTCAATGTCTAGAATCAACACAATCAAATTCACAACATAATTCAATACAAAATTTAAAACAATAATTAATTAAATGAGACCATCTAGGTTACTCACCGGTTGCTCCAGAAAACTATTGCCTCAAAGTCCCGGCAACGTCTGGATGTTGTTGCTCTATTTGCCCTTCTATATCATGCAACACATATACATTTACACACATCACAACTTTCCACAATTATATAAGTACTCATTTATGCGCATATGTATATATGGATTAAGTACAATGTATGTTCAATGACAATCTCATATTTATTTCCTTTATTCACATCTTATGAACATCCATACTTCAAAGCTCATATATATCTAATTTGGACTTAGATTTACACCTCAATAATACAAACTTATTCCAAGTTCATCACTCAATTAAGCACTAAGGTTCATGGCTTAATACTCTTGATTATTATAATATCATCAATCAATCATTCACCAATGTTATTCCAACATTATAAGATCACACAATATCCAAACTCTCATTCATTCTTACTTGACACACATTACTCATCTCCTTGCAATCATATTAGCATTTCTAAGAACACTTTTATTCTTATAACATTCATAAATTTCCAGATTTTATACACTTGATATCAACAATCCTTTCATCATGCTATATCCTCAATTACAACATATACATATCCAACACTTTATCAACTTATTCAACCTCAAACTAGGATCATTTCAAGTCCCATTCAAGTCTAAATGCATCACAGGAAAGTACCTTACCATTTGTTGTTTCAAACATCACCTAAAATAAGAATAACTCACGTTGATGGCCTTTCCAGTTTTTTCTCAAGATAGACTTTTGGGTAAATTTTGCATGGCAATTTTGACATAGAAAATGAGGTATTTAGGCAATACATTACTCTAAAACAATGTTCCGATATGTTTTAAGTTTCTAACAACACCAATTTCATACAATTTGGTTCAGTATTCTACAAGTTATACACAAAATACTACCTACTATTCTTAAACTGCAACTGCACCTAGTACTCAACTTCAAATCAAATTTTAAAACTCTTAAAGATAGAATTAAAATTCGATTCCTTCATCACATTTGTATCAATATGTCTCTAGTTTAATTGAAATTAAAATCTTTCCATTTGGATATGTATAGATCAAGTTATGGCTGAAATACAGATGCATAATCAGTGGAAACACTATAGCTAACATATTCCAACCATTCTCTTCCAATTTTCCATATTTTTTTTAACTTCCAACATTTTACATCTAACACATATTGTACATAGATCATCTTTTCTACTTCATTTCCTCTTAATTCTCACCTTAATTTACAATTCAAAACATTCACAAAACAAGCTGTACAAGACTATTAATCATAACCACAAAACAGGACATCAAACATGTCCATTTAATTATCATTGTCTCAACACACATTCAACTCCTTTATCACCTTCACTTTACCTCTAAACTATCATCCTGGTTCTCCTCGTTTCAAGAACATAACTCAACATCTTGGTTAACATAACTTTCACTTTCATTATACCCTTAATTCACTATTGGAGTTATGTAAATGTAATGTCCTAGAAACTAAGTGTATTTACATATAACTTAATCCTCTTCCAGTTACTTTTGTAATAAAAATATTTATTATTAATAAAACAAAAGAGTTTGGTTTTATTTGTATGAGCATTATATAACTAGTCATAAGATACCTAGATTCTTTTGTAAGTAATATACATATACATGGAGATGTATGGGAAACATGTATATTATTAGAGTCTAAATTAGTTGATTCACAATTGAATAATCAAGTTGGTCACTTAATTATGGTTTAGACTGTAGTGTTGTGATTTATCTTCGTGTAAGTAAAGGAGTTTACGTCAAGGGAATGATGAGTTTCGTATAATGATAGTAGTTGACTATCGATAATGGCACTATTAAATGACTATGGAATCACGTATGTTTTTAAAGAATAAAGTAGGTCATTTATTTAATCTTAAAACATACACTTTAGCATTCTTTTATTACAAACCACAATCTTGATGAGTGGTGAACTCATATGTGATTCATTATAATTCTTGATATGATCATAATGGATTTTTACAGAGTATCAATCCAGTGTCTGCATGTTGGAATTATTAATTAAAACATGTATCAGGGAACATTAACTCAAATAAAGAGTTCATAGTGTTATCATCACTTTTAGATGTTTTATGGAGATTGATGATTAAACTAGCGCTAGTAGTTTAATGGACTATCTACCCATCAAGTCTTGACACCAAGATAAGATCTTGCGTCTTAATCACCATATATAGTAAAGTGGAAGATCTAGAAGGAAAAACCAATTAAGGGCAAAATGGTAATTTTACCCTTTATTATGCAGATGACTATAATATGGTTTATAATAGAGTTTGCAATTGGACATCTTATTTGAAACATGTGTTCTCATAATATTTAGTAATTCAAGAGTTTAGCTAATTGTCTTTAGTGAAATGACATTTTGTTAATAAGTTGAAATTAATTCTAATGAGATTAAATTAATTCTAGGCTTATTGGAGCTTGGATTATATAAGTTCAATTAGATTCCCCACTTGGCTTCTAGGAAGGTTATCAAGCAAAGTAAGAAATATATATAGAGGTTACCAAAAATAAGAAAGAAGAAAGGACTGAATTAGATTCGGAATAATAATACCGGAACAATTTAATTAAGAGTTAATTGAATTGGGTTTTAAGCCTATGATTAAATGTTGGGCTTACTCTAAGTAAGTCTTAATTAGAAGCCCAAAGTGAACATTTAATATTGGGTTGGATTTTTGTTTGATTTAATTAATTAGATTAATTAAATTAAAACAAAGTTATTAAAGATAAAAGGAGTGAAAATTTTGGTTAAATGGACTAAATGGACAGCTGCACTTTTAAGATAGGTTTTTATCATGCTTCATCATCATTAAATGGTTTAATGGTGTCATCATTAAATGGAGTAATGATCTTATTATTAAATGGTTTAATGTTTTAATGATGGCATGTAACCTCTTAGCATTCATTTGATTAAAGAAGGAAGAGGTGCATTTGATATACTCTCTCCCTTCTTTCATCTCATAACCGAAAATAAGAGGGTCTCATTTAAGTTATTGGTCTTTTCATATAGCCATCTTAAACAAATGAGAATGTCTCATTCATTGGCTTCTTTATTTTGATTAAAGAATAAAGTAATGCATTGGATGCACATCACTCTCTTCTTTCATCTTTAACTGAAATTGAGAGGTTCCATTTTGTTTCTTTTTGTCTTTTCATCTAGCCATATTAAAAAAAATAAGAATGTCTCATTTATTGGCTTCTTCATTTTTGAAGAAAGAGAAGAAGGTGTTACATTTTTTGACTCACTCTCTCCTCTCTTTCATAAGCTAACCGAAACTTGTAATGAGATTGTCTCATTTTGGTTCTTTCAACTAGTTGATCATAAAAGGTAAACCTCTTTAATATTTCTTCTCCTTTCCCACCAAAGGATCTTGTCAACTAATTTTTCCAAGGAGAACAAGTGCTAGATCGAATTGGTCGAGGATACGATAAAGAGGAGAGAATACATTAACAAGGAGATGATACAAAAGCGAGGAGTCAAAGCTGTAGCATGGAGTCAGTATAATTTTCATCTTGTTCTTATGTTAGTTATTTTCTTTATACCGTATCATGTATGGATGAAAACATGTTGATTTGGTTTTTATGCTTCCACTGCATTTTGTTTTTGGAAAAAAAATTGAAATCTATCATTTAGCCAAATCTAGTATGCTATTGTTTTTCAATCCAATAATTGGTATCGGAGTCATTTTATTATGCATGATTTCGGTTCCTATATGTGATAGTGTCAAGGGTTGAGTGATGTCAACTTAGTAAAGTCTTGTATAAAACTATTGTCGTTAGTGAAAGAATTAAGCTAGTGAGAGCCCCGTAGATGTAGGTAAGGTGTGTCGAACTGCATCAACAAATATCGGTGTTGATTTTTATTTGTGTGTTTATTTTTTCTAGTTTTTGATTGTGCTATAAACGACTGTGACAAAATATGAAAATTTGCAAAACTAATACACCCCTACGGTTCTTTTAGATACTATTCATTGTAAACTATAAGCTCTTTGAAAATTTCATTTTTTGGGGTAAATAATATATTTCATTTTAGTTTCCCTAACATACTAATTTCAATAACTCATCAATTTTAAGCCAAAAAAATTATTCCTTTTTAATTTAGAAAATATCAGATTATTTTTGACATTAGACTGATTAACTTGGTCCGTTTATTTTATTTCTTTGTAAGATTTGAGTGAAAAATACATCAAAAATAAACAAAATTTATTAAAGATAATTAATATGACAATTAATAAAAAACAATTTGGGAATTTTAACTTACAAAAATTATGGTCAACTCATTTTACCAAAGAAAAAAATTTAATAATTCAATATTGTTGATACTTTCTTGGATTTATCTTTCATTTTTTATCTTTCATTATAATTTAAGTTGTAACATTTTCTATATTGTAATTAAGTGTATTAATTGCAAACTATTGCTAAATAATTGTATTTAAAATAAAATTGATCCAACTCTATTAACATTTTATGATATGATTGGGATCTTAAACTGAGTTTATATAATTTTTGATGATATAATTTGTTTTAAATGAATGAAAAACTTTATTTTCACTTTTCAACTTTGAAAAATAATTCATTCCTAAGTTTAAGGTATAATAGTATGAGTAGAATTTTGATTGGTGTAGGATTGTATTTAGGATGGCTAATATTTAATAGAAACACAAAATAACTCTCTCGTTGTGTTTTCTTTTCTTTATTTTTTTGATACAAAGGAAAAAAAAACAAAAGCCAAAACAAGCTAACTAGCGCATGATTCTACGATACATCGCTCCGTGTTTATCCCGGTGAAGGAGCTCCATTACTGTCATCGGAGGCTCCTGGAGAGTATGCAGTCTTTGATTGGCAATGCCTGCGATTGAGGCCAGATGATTTGTACACTGGTTCCTTTCTCGATGTACGTGCTCAAATTGCACCTCCCAATCTTGTTGGAGTAATCCACGGGTACTTGTCACTAAAAAATTCTTATCAGATAAGATGGATTAGAGGATGACAGGATGTTTATAACTTCTAGAGAATCCACTTCCATGATGACTTGTCTATATCCCAGAGTCCAAGCCAGATTAAGTTCCGAGTAGACACTCCAAAGTTCTGTGGTTAGCGGCAAGTCTCTTTCAATATGTCGTAGAAACCCACCGCATCACTGACCGTGCCTGTCGCGAATGATCCCCCTTAGTAGCCAATTGGTTTACGACACCATCTGCATTTAACTTGACCAGTTCGACGGTGGTTTGTGTCTACGTTGTGTTTTCTTTTCTATATATGCATAGAGCATCCTCAGGGACATAACCCTTGCTGAAAGTCTCTTCCTGGAAACCACAACCATAAACCAATGACAAACGTGCCGGCCAAGTGGTCAACGGAATCGGATCTCCGGTCACCCCTGGTCCAACCTTCTAAAGAAACCACTTGGAATAAACCCGTCCAGGGACTTCAACAGCCTCAGAAGCTGACGATCGACGACATGCTGCAACAGCACTGCGGCGAGTTTGGGGCGTGGCAATTGCGACACTTCGTGTTGGCCAGCTTGGCTTGGGCTCTTGAAGGTCTACACACCATGGTCATGATTTTTGCAGACCAGAAGCCAGAGTTTCGGTGTGTAGGGACGGGTTGCGTTGAGTGGGCAAAGACTGTTTGCGGGGTCGAACCAGGTTCATGGGACTGGGTTGGTGGTGCAGGAAGCTCCACGGTGGCTCAGTGGGGTTTGGTTTGTGGTGAGAAGTTTAAGGTTGGACTTGTTCAGGCTGTCTTCTTTGGTGGCAGCATGATTGGTAACTTCTGTGGTTTCGCTAATCTTTCTCCATTCTCCCTGCTTCTTTTTGGCAAATCGTAATTTATGTCTTCTCCGATGTCTGGTTTATGTTTTTTCATCCCTTAATATATACATCTAACCACGTGGAGTTTGACCAAAGTGTTCACTCTACCCAGAAGTTGAGCTAATCTTTCACTAATTAGTTGCCACTTACTTTCTATTAATAGGGATGCCCTTCACCAGAGGGGATGAAAATTTCGATAATGACCAGTGATTGTTTGTAATAAATACTAAGTTTTTGCAAAGTTAATGTTTGACCAAAGAGCTGCAATTACTCATCGGTTGGTTTCTCTTTCTAGTTGCTTACACCGACGAAACTCAACTGGACATTTGTATACAACTTATTAATTAGTAAGTTGATAGGCATGAATCTAAACTTACTTGTTAGGTTTACAATATGGTATATAATATTTTCTCGTCGGTTTATCCATCTTATCCTACGTAAATATAGGATCAAAGAAAGCATGTATTGCTAATAGTTTTTGGGATTGAGTTGACGGCTTAAAGCTCTAACATTTGTTTGTCTTGTATGGCTAAATTCATAAATGCATTTGATTTGTGAATGACTAGCTCTCTGTATTATTATTATTATGATTTGCTTTGCTTCGAGAAGATTTCATAGCTAGATCATCAAATTCATTTTGTATGGCATTTACCAAGAATTAAGGAAACGCTTGGTTGATAATTTTAGGAAGGGTAGCCCAGTTGGTTATTGGGAAGGAAATTGAGTCCAAGGTCTCAGGTTCGAGTCTCGGCAGCAGTAGTGTAAGAGTTTATCCAATGTGGTGACTCCTTGTATGCACCGAGCGCTAGGCCGCCTTTTCAAGAAGCTGGCTGAAATCAAACCGTGGTTTAATTTCTCACAATCTGATCTAACTCGAGTATGGGAGCAGCTAGGGTGGCTGATTCCACCTTTAATCTTCGGAAAAAATTAATGAGAACGCTTGATTGATAAGTTTGGGAAGGCGTCACCGGATACGACAGATAAGCGTACAGTTTTGGATTGATTTTACAAAATGTCTTTGATTTCTCTTGTCCTTCATTTGCCCTTTCTCGGAACCGGGGACCCTTCGCTTGGCACATGACTTGCGACTTTGACAGTTGACACCAAATAACGCTTTTAACAATTAATATGTCATTGAATGATGTGCACCATCAAATTATTTTTTGGAGATAATAATTATATACAAACAAAAGCCCTTGTTTTTTTGCATCGTTGATAACGCTCTTTTAGCCGCAACTTTGCGGGTAATATATATATCAAATTTTCTCTCCTATTACATTATTGCTTTTTTAATTATAAGTCAAAAATATATCTATGCATTGTTTAATACTAGATCATTTATGACGTTGTTTCAACTTTCTCCTTCAAACTTTACACCATACTGTTCATATTGAAAGCAAAGCACCAATACTACATGGAGTATTGGTATTTCTTACCTTGAACGAGTTTCGTTCAACTTCTAAGCATTAATGGTATTCTATCTTTTCATATATCAATAATTGAAACTGAGAACAGAGGAGAAAGTTAGATGGTATAACTTGGGAGAACAAATCTTCTATCCGAAAATCTATTTTCTGTGTTCTCTATTATTTTTAACAATTCAATTTATTGTATTAAATGGTTGAGATAAGAAAGAAAACAGTAACTAGGTAGGAACAGAAGATCTGTTCCATAGCTTGGTGCTTAGTAAACTTTCCATGCAGGGAACTGACATTTCCTTTATTTTATTAACTGAATTTGAAATGTTTAATTACAAATATGAATAAACTTCAGCACCTTTCCTTATGAATTAAATCCATAGGCTCGCTTTCTTCCTAGTCTCTTTTATATTTATTTGTATCTAACATTCATAAGAGCATGAATAGGCATCTACTGAAAGTTTAATTAACATCAAAGACTAATATTGAAATTATGATAATTCTTCAGGTGCAGGCATATTTGGCCATCTTTCTGACTCAAGCCTTGGAAGAAAAGGAGCTCTAACAGTAGTATGCATTATGAATGCTGTCTTTGGTTGCTTAACAGCTTTAGCTCCAAACTACTGGGTCTATCTTCTTCTCCGACTATTCACAGGACTCAGCAGTGGGGGCACTGGTCTCTGTTCATTCGTCCTTGCCACCGAACCCGTTGGACCCAGAAGTCGTGGCCCCGCTGGCATGTCCACCTTCTACTTTTTCTCCTTCGGAATCGCCTTACTCTCTGGTATTGCCTATCTCTTCCGTTCGTGGCGCGCACTCTACATTTCATCTTCAATTCCTGCCATCCTATTTGTTGTTCTTATTCTTCCTTTCGTGTCTGAGTCACCAAGATGGTACCTAATTCGAGGAAGAGTGAGTGAAGCGATGAAAGTAATGAGC